>BPLR01005021.1:0-162178 GCA_021605095.1 Caerostris extrusa
TTTAAATTTTATTTTCTATTTATTATTGTTATTTTGCTTTGTTACAGTTAACTAAGAAACATTGATAAAACATTTTAAAGTAATATGGACAAGTTGGATAGTATCTAAATTGTTCCCTTTTTTTTATTCAGTTCTGTTTAAATCAAGCATAAAATGTCGTAATTCAAAAACTGAAAATTATTGTAAATTTTATCATCAAAGTACTTAAAACGAATGATTTTTTTAATTGAGTAGAAATGTTTATTTGAATTATTTTTATCCTTGAACAATTTTATGAGGCTTTTATTAATCGTCCAGAATAATAAAATTTTCTGATAAGTTTTTCCAAATTGTATTTGTTAGATTTTTTAAATCAATCAATGGTATACGGTAATTTTTAGAATATGGAAGTTTTATGTATAGGGTCTGATGGTCGAGTGACCAGTGCTCTAGAGCTCGATGCCAGAAGTTTTGAGCTCGAGTCCCGGCCGTTACATGGATGTTTGCAGTGGTGCAGAGTCCACTTTAAACCCTTAGATCGCAGTCTAATATGAAAGTAGAGTGTCAGACGTAGGGTTGATAACCCCACCCCGCAAAAAGAAATAATCTCCTGTCTCGAAATCTGCCAGTAGGCATATGGCCTTGGCCTGTATGGGACTGCTGTGCTACTGATGATGATGAATTTTCTTTTTATTAATGATTATGTGGAGGATTTAGAGGTATATTTACCCCATGGGTACTCCGTAACAGGCAGCGGTCTGATGGCCAATTGGCTAGCGCTCTGACTTTTGATACCATAAGCTTTAGGTTCGAATCCTGGCGGTGGCATGGATTTTTGTTAGTGGTTTTTCGAATCCACGTTAAAGTGTAGGTACTGCTCTAATTAGCCTAAAATGACCGTAGAGCGACAAACCAAACGTAGCAGGTACGTCTGTATCCTCAGGTCCCGGTCTATTATGATTTTAGAGTGTTGAGCGTAGGGCTGACAACCCTACACTGTAAAAGGGAAACGTCTCCTATCTCCGAAATTTGCCCGTAGACAAACAGCATTGGCTCCCCATGAGCTGTAGTTCCAGGAATTAGTTATTTTTAGTTATATGTATAATTAAACTAATGTAATAATTAATCTAGTATAATTTAATCATGTAATGTGTAATCTATTTTTATGTAATAAAAAATTACATAAAATAGCACATAGGAAAGAGAATAACAAAATCACGAATTATTTGAAATAAAAAAAAACGGTACCTTGACATAGAAAGACTAGATGAAAAGACTGTGTCCTTTAAAAAAAAAAATCAAATATTCTTATTCTTTTCCTTTTTGCTGTTTTCAAAAAAAAAAAAAGAAAAAATTGAAATCAAAGGAAGGGATACCAAAGAAAGAAAAAGTGATTTTACTCTTGTTTTATAACTTTACTATCCAACTGTTCAGTCTGAAATCTAACATAAATGGAAGCCTTCGAAGAATATGAACTGAATTTGTCACAGGTACGTCAAGGCTCCGATTTATTGATTCTTTTTCATGTAACTAGGTTTCCATGGCAACTTAAGCTGTCTTCATTTCTTCTCAGGTGTATCTTTATAATCGGGTTTATTCTTTAAATGTCTTCCAGCGAGTTCAGTTGATCTTAATTGCCCTTTTAAGCCTTCGAGTAACCATTCTTTACTTCAGTACTGAAAGTTGCTCTTTTATATCGAATTCTAAAGTTATTGAAAGGAATTATTTTTTATTTGTGAATTCTTTCTTTTGGATTTTAAAAGAATTTTTTTCTTCTTTAGAATTTCGAAAATTATAAATGGAAGTAAACGAAATATTAAAATTGAATGTTTCACAAAATAATATTTATTTATTTATTTTGTATTTAAAACAAGATTTCTTAATGTCTAAAGAAATATTTTTGCAATACTTCAGAAATTTTTTATTTAAAAAAATTATTATAAATTATTTAAATTCTCGCTGTTAGAATTATAGATATTACAATGCCGGAAAATAATCATCCAAAATTTATTTTCCATCGAAAATTTGAAAATTAAATAATTTTTACATATTGATTTAGTTAATGATTTTAAAGTTTTCCAAAGCAAAGTTTAGTGTGAACAGTTTATTTTTTGCTTCAAACTTATGACGCGAATCTTGTACCAAAAAAAAAAAAAAAAAAAAAAAACGATATCCCAATTAGATTTTTAACTAGATTTAGGAATTATTTTTTTCTTGAATTCTAGTGAGACGAAGGAAAAAAAGAATTATTTATTCACATGTAAACTTCTTGAACTAAAATCAAATTATAAAAATAAATTATTCTGTTCACATCATGGCTCACTTTGACGATCAAAATGGCAAAACCGGCTCAGCCGAAGTTTTTGGACCTGAGTTCTCTGAAACCACAGACGAAGGAAGAAGTTCAGAATGTGATGTACAAAATTCCAGAAATGAAGTTGAGACCGAAAAAATTCCCGACGACGAAAATGTGGTGAATCCAACATCTTGGAAAAGTCAAGCAAAGACTTCCCTTACCTGAACCCAGTTCCAGCATCCATGCTGCACGTGGATATCCTTGAACTCAGCAAAGTAGACATAGACTGGAAAATGCTGACTTTGGATAGACCTGAAACACCTCTGGAAATTCAAATTTTTACCAGGTGAGTCACATTATTTTACTATCTTATCATTACGCAAGGTATTTAAAAAAAAAGAAAGCCATCTCAATATGAAATTTATGTTTTAGTAAAAGTATTGCTGTCTTGCAAAAAAAAAAAAAGTGTCACCAGCAATTTCTAATATTGCAAGAGATTTGGTTTGGTTTATGGCTCTACGGTCATTTTGAGCACTCTTTGGACTAATTTAGAATGAGACCTAAAGTTTAACGTGGATTCCGAACCACTAACAAATTTCCATGCCACCGCCACGATTCAAACCTGAAGCATGTGGTACCAAAGACTAGAGCGCACCATCAGGCCGCTGTTGCAAAAGAAGGCAAGCAAGATGTCATGCAAATGGTTAATACAGTTTTCACTCTAGAGTTTTTTTCTGTTAATAAACCAATACGCAATATTTTATTTTATAAAAATGAAATAAAAACTGTAATTTTAAAAAAAAAAATGTGCGTCATTTTCCTTATAAATGAATGATGTATTAAAATAATAATGTTCGTGATATGTTTTTATGCTACATATTTTTATGCCGTTGTAGCATTTTTCCCACGAGAAGAATTGTAGTATTTCTGTTACCAGGGGGAGAAAATGTATATTCTTCAACAAATGCATAATAACAACCTATCACTCAAACCTGGCAGCAGATAAGAAGTTTCGTGGATATTTATATTACATGTGAATAGTGTTTTTGTACTAATGAGAACAACATGGCACTCAAATCTGACAGTAGAAAATCAATGTCACGGATAATGATACATCATGGAATTAGCGATTGTCTGTGCGACCTTCACAGGTCGAAACAATTACAGATAGGATGTGGACTATATGAGATGAGTTGTTGCATCGTGATTGGTGAGAGACCATGGACTAAACAAGTGTGTAAATGAGAAATGAGAGAAACTGACACCCCCCCTTCCCATCTAGACGGAATTTCTTAAAGGAAGGTTTTGGGGGAAAGAAGGAGAGTTCTGCGACGAGTCTACAAGAAGTGTTGTTTTTCTTTTTCTCTGAAGTGACTGAATAGGTCGAAATTAACGCCTGTATTTCATAGTGACCTCTTGTGGTTTCATTCATAACGCTGTGTGATAATTAAGGTTTGCCGCAGACTAGTGCTTTAGATTCGTTGTAGAAACTTACTTTGGCACTTACTTACTTACCTACTTAACTTACTTACTTATTCGTACTTTGAAAAATCTCCGACCTGGCAGTGAACTGCATTTGTGAATAAATAGTATGTTTAATTTTTATTTCTTTGTGAATAGAGTTCTGCTTATACATATACATAAGTATATATAACGCTTGTAAATAAAAAATGAAAGAGTTCCCATGAACCTGAAAGCGGCCCTCTTCTTGAAGCCGTTAAGGCTCGTGCTCACCAAGGCGAGAAGATGCAAGCGAAAAAATTTGACCAATCACTAGCCTCACCGCGGTCGCCTGAAACCGGTTTGCAGCCCGCCGCTTGAGTTGCCCAACTTTCAACTCGAAGCGGTTTTCACTAGGGCGAAATGCTATTTCTGACGTTTCGCTGTGAAGGGTGGAAAAATTTTGTCGCGCTTGCCTCTTGAATCTTCACGTCTCGCCTCGGTGGGAACGAGCCTTTATAGCTCTAGTATAGGCCTAGATATTATACCATGTTCTCCAATCCAGATGTAAATTTACGACCATTACATATTATTTACAGCCAGTGTTTGAACTTTTTATTCACTCTCTTCTAATGTGAAGGGGCCTGAATGGCCGAGTGGCTAGCGCTCTGGCGCTCGGTAACACAGGTTTCGGGTTCGAGTCCCGGCGGTGTAATGGACGTTTGTAGTGGTTCGGAATCCACGTTAAACTGTAGGTCCCGGTCTGTTTAGCCCTCGTGCGCAGAAGATGACCGTAGAGCGACAAACCAAACCAAACTTCTAATGTGAGGCTGTTGCTTTTAAACTGCTTTTAACAAGACAGAAAAGGAGAGGTTTGAAGGGACAACGCTTTGTTTGGAAATTTAACAGTCACTTAAATGTTTGTGCAACAGTGTGCTACAGGAATAAACATTGTTTCATTTTCAATGACAGCACTAACTTTATGGTGTCAAAATCAGCCATACTATATCATCCATTTCCATCTGACAGTAAAAAATATTTTATTGGTAAAAACCATGATAAACTACTTCAATCATTCTTATATATACATAAAACCCATTCTGGCCTATGACTTGAAGCGAATTTTAACATGACATAACATAAATCAAGTTCATCTAAGAAAAACAAGGCTGATAGTGCTAAGTCATAAATGCTTATACTGTTGGCTTGTGGCAAAGCCAATTTACGAACTGAAGTTGCCTAAGGTAAGACTTTGTTATCTATTATGAAAAGTATGAATTAATCGCCATACTACTGTGCCCCAAAAGTAAGACCAATTATTATTTTTTTTTTTCAAAAACTCGTTATTTGTTTTTCCAAATTTATTTCATCGCCTTCAAAGTAAACACCTCCTGACCCAATGCACTTATGCCAACTTTTTTTCCAATTCTTAATGCATGCTAAAAAGTCATCGGCAGGGGATGGACATCAAATCTCACGGCGATTCATGTTGAATCTCTTCAATCGTCTCAAAACATTGTTCCTCAAGTGGTCTTTTGAGTTTAAGAAGTCGCACGGTGTGAATACGGTGGTTTTGGAACGATATGGGTTTTATTTTTGGCGAAAAAGTCACGAAGAATCAACGCAGTGTGAGCTGGCGCATTCAGTGTTTTCGGTACCAATCGAGATTTGACGCGTTTGAGGCCCAAAATGGAATTGACAGTTCCTTTTGCAATTCCAACATCAGCAGCAGGGTCTCTAATTATGAATCGACGGTTTGCAAGCACCAAATCTTTATTTTTTTGGACGTGAGCTTCGTCGGTTGATGTCGATGATCGATCAGAGGGCTCTTCGTCTTCAACACTTCTGTCTTCTTTGAACTGTTTATACCACTTCTAAACATTTCTTTCCGACATAAGAGTGCTCACCGTATGCCTTCTGCAACAATCTATACGTTTTCGCAAACAAAATTTGATGCCGGTTTTTTCCTCAGTTAATTCAGACATTTCAAAAATCGCCGGAATCACTTTTAGCGTCTCCCATATCCAAGCGTATCTCAAACACTAATGAATATTTTGACATCAAATTTCACACAGATGTCAAGGACAGCGCCAGCTACCTAAAAAAAAAAAAAAGAAAAATTTAAATTCCATAAGCCCCGGGAATTTTAAATTGAAAATTGGTATTACTTTTTGGACACAGTAGTATATATATAAGCCATTTAGTTCTTGGCTTATGACTTGACGATAATTTTAACAGCTGCCGTTACATAACTTAATTGAAGAGCATCTAAGAAAAATAAGGTTGATAGTGCTAAGTCATAAATGCTTATACCTTTGATTTGTGACAAAGCCAGTTTACAAATTGAAGTTGCCTAAGGTAAAACTTTGTTATCTATTATGAAAAGCATGAATTTAATGGCATAAATTCTAGTATCTTTTTATGATGACATTAAAATGATCTTCCTTTGGTATTAAGTAATAACGAATGAGATTTAGTACACGTTGCTGCGAAATAAATTGTGTAATTATAATGCACAAGCAATTTTTAATTATTACTTGTAGTTCGGTGGTTTATTGCTTATTAAGTAATAAACATCCTAACATATCAGTCATGTTTTGAAATACAATTTGTTATCTGAGAGCAGTTAAATATTGCGTTATATCAGAAGTCTGGAACATTCAGCTTACCTAAGATTTGGTGACAAATTGAATTAATTAGTCTTGTTGATCTATTCTTCTTCAATGCCTCAGCAGCCCCATGGTCAAGACCATCTGCTTACTGGCAGATATCGAAACAGGTGATGTTTTCTATCTGCGGAATAGTGTTGTCAGCCTTACAGTCGAGTAAGATCGGAACCTATGGGGCCTGAATAGTCGAGTGTCTAGCGCTCTGGCGGTCGTTGCCACAGGTTTCGGGTACGAGTCCAGGTGATGCCATGGATGTTTATATGGGTTCGAAATCCACTCTAAATCCTAGGACCCGGTCTCACTGTATTCACACCTATTCCCTAAGCTCAAAAAGACCACCGGGGTCACCGTTTTGAGTCGACAATCAGAGATTCAACGTGAATCGGCGCGCGCTTTGAAGGCCCTCCCCCTGCCGATAACTTTTTAGCATGCATTGAGGATTGGAAAAAGTTGGCATAAATGCATTGTGTCCGGAAGGGATTACTTTGAAGGCGATGAAATAAATTTGGAAGAATAAAGAAAGAGTTTTCGAAAAAAAAATAATTAGTCTTACTTTTTGGGCACAGTACTATGTATATATATATATGTACGGATAGATAGATATTGGGAGGAATTTAGGGCAAGCAACCCCACAATTTCATGTCTTGTGGGAGTCTCCCATAAGGAGGCATGGGAGACTCCCGCCAACCAGCTTGACTGTCAATGCGAGACGCTTCACACACTTTGTCATAATCATCAGCGATTCCACTCATTTCTGAAAACACTGACTATTATGGCACGTCTACAATGGATTGGACCTAGAGGCCCCCCTTTCCCCTGTATTCTAGCTGTGCACGCTACTGGGGACCACAAGTTTTGCTTTTTGGTGGTAACTTTGTAAATAATCCTTTAAGAAATTTTGATATTTCGTTTTCAATTAGAATAATTTAATTAAATAAAATAGTGTATTCATATGTGTCCCTGAAGAAGTTAAGGTATTCAAATAGTTTTGGATGTTATTAATTAAAATTGTTAAAGAAATAGTAGTTATTTGACTCAAATACAACGATTTCATGACGTGAGACATTTTAAAACGTTTTTATGACGAGTAAACAAGACGCAAACTCACTTGTTATATAATCATGACACTTTCAGAAATATCACGTTGTCTCAGCTGCAGAGATAACGTTGCACTTTTGAACTTTCCGAGAGACATTAAAAAAAAAAAAAAAAAAATTAATGATAAGATATTTTACTACTTTTGAATGTTCTTTCGAAATTTCCCAAGAACATTTTTCACAATTTGTTTCTTATAACACGAATTTTTTAAGGTGCATTAGACTCAGGTTGCACGGACAGAACCTGTATTTAAAAGTTGCAAAAAGTATTAATTACGGAAAAAAATCTCAATTTACCTTTTTTTTGAAAAATATAATATAATAAATTATATATTAGTGGTTTCTAAACTACGGCCTGGAGAATCATCTTTAAAAGAAGATTGGATTCAAACGGATGCAATATTTGTACATTTTTAGCTGTACGAAGTAATAACTAATAGTGATTAAATACTTACTATTTATTAACGAAGTAACTAATAACGGAGTAATAGCGATTTAGCAATCAATTTTAGTGATTTGGCTATGAAGTTTGGTAATTTGGCTAAGAAGTTTGGTAATTTGGCTATGAAGTTCGGTAATTTGGCTAAAAAGTTTGGTAATTTGGCTATGAAATTTGGTAATTTGGCGACGAATTATGGAGTAATAGCGATTTAGTAAGTAACCTGCTGCAGCCATTTTGTTTCTTCTGGCGATCCATTTGGCACAATGGATACACGATTCTAAAATTTTAACAGTTATATTTACATTTCTTTATATATTTTCTTAATAATTAATAATTATTAACGAACTAACTAATAACGGACTAATAGCAATTTAGCAATCAATTTTAGCAATTTGGCTATAGAGTTCGGTAATTTAGCGATGAATTATGGAGTATTAGTGATTTATCAAGTAAATCACAGCAGCAATTTTATTTGTTCTGGCGATCAATTTGGCACAATGCATACATTTTACCAGTTATATATATATCTCTTTATATATCTGCATATTATTTAGTCATATTTATATTTATTTCGTTAATAATTATTAATTATTACCAATTAACTAATAACGGATTAATAGCGATTTGGATATTGAGTTTGATAATTTAGCGATGAATTATGGAGTACTATTGATTTAGCAAGTAAACTGCTGCAGCAATTTTGTTTGTTCTGGCGTTACAATTTGGTACAATGGATACATAATGCTAAAATTTTACCAGTTATATTTATAGTTCTGGGACCTGAATGGCCGAGTGGTTAGCGCTCTGGCGCTCGGTACCACAGGTTTCGGGTTCGAGCCCCCCGGCGGTGCCATGGTTGTGTGTAGTGGCTCGGAATCCACTTTAAACCGTAGGTCCCTGTCTAATAGGATCGTAGAGCGTTGCGGGGGCATGTTACTCCGCGTTCGTAGCTTATCTTCAAGTTAGACGCCCCTGTGTAATGTAAAGTGAGTAACGTCTGTGCAGCGCTTGCCTTAAGGCTTCCAAGATGTCCATGTCTAAAAGTTTGCCAGCTGCATGAGAAAAAAAAAATATTTATAGTTCTTTAATTTATAAATAACAATTGTTTTTCGATGAATTATTATTATTAAAATAAATTAAATTTAATGAGGTGATGAAAAATTACGAAAGGAAATTTGAAATAGAGCATTTTGAACGGAAAAAATGGTTTTTTTTTATTTTCTAGTAATTGTTTCTTAAATTATATCCGACTGCATTTCTATATTTAAATAAAAAGTAAGATTTTTAAATCAATAAAAACATTTTGTTTTTATTCTCGAACCATTTTCTGAAGATTTTTCTTTAAATGACCAAATGGAAAACATTGGATAAAATATTTTGCTGATATTGAAATGTCTACTTTCTTCATTAAATTAAGGCTGTAATAAGTACCCTCTTTTAATCTCTCACAAAATCTAAAAAATCCTTTAAAAAATCAAATTTTCTAGAAAAAGGGACATACTATATGATAAAGCTGTCTGCACATTGTTGGCCTTAAATTTATTTTTGAGATAAAATAACATATAATATCTATACACCGTATATTTTTAAAAAAAAATCGGACAATTCTTCGTAATAAAAACAAGTATTATAAAATATATTTTTTCAAAGTGAATTCCTACTTTTTTTTTCACTATATTGCAGAAAGTCCTTTATAAATAAAGTTGAAATTTTCCTCTTACATCTGGTGCCATCTATTGGTAGATACATGCAACTTAAATCTAAAAAAAAATTTTAATTAATTAATTAAATTAAATTAATGAATTAATATTTGAAAAACTGTATTAACATTCAGTGTCATCCACTACAAGTTAAAAAAAAATGTTTTTGAACTTGAGTGGATGAATAAAAGTATTTTATGAACGATTGAAAATTGTTCAAATTTTCAATCGTTAATAAAATATAGATCGTTAATAAAAGTATAATCGTTAATAAATAAGACATATATATAAAGAAAGATTGCGAACTAATAGTAGGAATTGAAAAAGAAGCATTTGATTTTCTTCGAACATCAAAAAAAAAAAAACTATTTTCGACCTTTTGCCTTATTTATTATTTATAATGACATATACTGATCGATCGATGAATCTCACTGTTAAGAAAGACCTTGATTTTTGTCCGCTGGGATTTTGTTGACTTTCCCCCTTTCCGTTTTGACGTCTCACGTTGGTAAACAGAAGCATTGTTTATTTCGTGTTAATATACATGTTATGTCTCTTCATACGATTCTTCGTCGCGTTATCAAGATATTGATCCAGCTGTCTTTGAGACAATAAAAGCTCGTCTGGTTAAAATGACAGCTGCAAAGAGTGTCAAGTTGAAATACAAAAAGAAAATGAAACATGTTATTAAATCAGAAATGCATAAGACTTCTGAAGCTCACGAGACATACGGGGAAATAAAAGAAAAGGTCGACCATTATCTATTTGTTTTGTTTATATAAACAATAAATAAGGGGAAAAAAATGTTGTGATATATTTTTAAAAAATAAAGATTTTTGAGGCGTGATATTAGGGCCGGATATGCGTGTGGTCTTGATTCAGTGTTGTTTCATGGTGGAAACAATTGTTTTTTTTAAATGATAATTCGAAAATTTTAACTTTTTTTTTTAAATTCGCAAAGACAGCATAGCACATCTGCAATATATAACACACAAAATGAAATTATATAATAAATATTTACAAAATCCTATTAAAAGTCAGTAAATTTAAGGGTCTTTGTACCTCCGTACTGCCTGGAATTTTTAATCGACTGTCCATTCCCTTTTCTTGTCTTTCCAAAGTCGAACAGGAGGAGGGAACAAGAAAAACGTGCGGAACCAAATTCTAACGCTAAGGTTAACCCATCCTTGAAAAAAGATCTATCAACCTTGAACTCTTCCTCGTTGGCTCTATAGTTGCTTGTTTCGAGAAAGCATGGTGGTGCCTTACTATATTCAAATTGATTTAATAAGTTATTTCTATTTTTTTCTTTTGAACAGTGGTGGGCTTTGTGTTCCACTTATGTATGCTACGAACATCCCGCCGACAGGTGATGAAGGGAGGACATTGCTTTCCGGGAGGACATTTAACGGTAACTGCCCTGCATTTCAGTGCCGTATGAGAGAAAATTCTTAAAACTTCCACTAGGCAGTCTAACTATGCATGCGTAAACGCTGTAAGCATGTTGTTACAATCGCCACAGAGTCTTTATTACTGAATACAGTGAACAAATTTTACCGCCAGCGGACTCGATGTCCACATACCTGTTTAAAAACGCATAATTTGCATGTAGATATTAAAATGTCTTAAATGTGAAAAAAAGTCAAAGATTTGATATGTTGCGTGAGATTTATACGACCAAATTCTCGTTTAACTAGCGCATAAATTGCACTATGACATTAAAGCATCTTAGGTGTAAAAAAAAAAAAAAAAAGATTGAATGCCTTGCGTGCGGCTTAGAATACTACACTTATCAACTAGCACATAACTTACGAGTCCCCATTAAAACGTTTTTTTTACAATATTCGATGTGTTGTGTGCTATTTATGGCGTCACATATCCGTTTAACTAGCGCATAATTTGCACGTTCTCATTAAAGCATCCTTGGTGTAAAAAAAAAAAGTCCAACATTCAATGCGATGCTTGCAGCTTCGAGTGCCTTAAGTGCGAAAAAGAGACCATTCAATGTGGTGTGTTTTCTTAGAGAGTTCCATACACGTTAACTAGCGCATAAATTGCATGTGTTATTGTCGCCATAAAAATGTGATTATTAGTTGTAAAAAAAATGTGCAATACTCGATGTGTTGTGTGCGACGTATACTCATTTCACGATAAAAGTGAGTTAAACGCATGCCGCTAATAAAAATAATTCGAACTGATATAAATATTCTCTATTTAATTAATATATGCATTATTGGAGAAATGAATACCTGTTTTTTGCATGTTTTAAGTAAAAAATGGCAAATAAAAGCAAGATCCTGTCTTAACACATAAAGATCACATGAAGTACATACTTTTACCAAGATTCTTTTATTTTTTTTCGACTATTAGGAACCCTGAAAATTACGTCGAAAAACGCATTTTTATTTACAAAAAAAAAAAATCAGCTTTTAGACATGGGGCATAAGGCTTATTAAATCCTATAAATAAAAACCCAAGAAGATGTCTTATAAATATTCTGTAAAACTGTCTCTCTTATAAATATTCAAAGAACTATTTATTAAACAATTTTTAACACTTGCATGTAGAACTATTTTTTTTTTTTTTTTTTTTTTTTTTTTTTTTACTGGAAGAGTTTTGGCATTTCATTCCCATGAGAGAAAAGTGTATGTTATTTGGCAAGTCTATAATGACAACCGATCTCTCAAATTTGACAGCAGACAAGCAGTGTTGTGGGTAGTTATATTACATGCAATTAGTGTTTTGTACTAATGAGGACAATCTGTTACTAAAAGCTGATAGCAGATATTCAGTGTCATGGATAATGAGACTTCATGAAATTAGCGAATGTCTGTGCGACCTTCACAGGTCAAAATAATTACAGTTTGAATATAACCTACACCTTGAGTTGTCCCATCGTCATTGGTGATAGACCACGAGCTGAGAAATGTCTACTCCAATGAGAAGTGAGGGAAGATACCCCCCTCCCCATCTCTGGACGGATAGTTTTAAAAGGGGGTTTTTGGTACAGAAGAGAGAGTTCTGAGAGAGTGACTGAATAGTCCGGAGTTTCCACCTGTTTTTCAAAGTGAGCCCCTTGTGGTTTCGTTTATAACGCCGTGTGATAATTAAGGTCTGCCGCAGACTAGCCAATTAGATTCGTCGTAGACTCGCAAACTCTGAAAATTACCGACCTTGAGTAAACTGTACTTGTGATTTAATAGTGCACTTGAGATCAAATTTTATTTTTAATTTTTCATATCTTTATATAATAATTCAGAGTTAGTTAGTTAATAATCAGAGTTCCTGTTTAAAAACCTTGAGAGAGAGAGTATTACTTGTATATATATAGTGCTTGTAAATAAAAATTAAAGTATTCCCGTGAATCTGAAAATGGCCCTTTTCTTGAAGCCGTTATTGGTCTAATATGGGCCGAGACTTTACACACGTTTTCCTTCGCTCTTAAAATTTTGTTTTACCGTTAATATATTAGGTTTCAAATAACACCTTGAATCTTAACCTTTTTATCTTAAACTTAATAACAAACAATTAAGCTTGACATTGAAATCAATCTATAGTGTTCCATTTGCTTAGTAAAAAAATGATGAAATATCAATCAAATCAAAATCAGACACCAAGTTATCAATCTTACATCAAATGTTAAGGACGAAGTCATTATTGCATCACTCAATATATTATGGTTTCTTTATTGACTTTAAGGACTTCGTAAACGTAATTCAAACATCTACATTACAAAAATGTAACTGTAATAGTTTAATAATGCTTCGTCATTAGAAAATAATCGGATGATTTTAGATAACAACATTATGCAGAAGATAAGTATAAATTGTTTTCTGTGGATAATTTCAATAAAGAAAATTTTCGAAGATGATAACCATGTGTTGTTTATGATTTTTACATGCATTATGAAAGCATGTTTACGCGTTGACCCTGAAGATATTCGTATTTACATTTTGTAGATTGAAACCGGCTTGTAAAATATACACTAAAGATTTAAGGATAATAAATACTAATCGCTATATAAATGATGAGAAAAATAAACAAGTGATTGTTGAATAACATCATAATTTAATTCTGAGTTGTTGTGAATTAAAATTTTAAAATGTAAAAAAATGACAAAAAAAAATACTTTTCAAAATATTTCTTGATTAAAGAAGTATTTAAAAATTATAATTAATAATAAATTAATAAGTAAATTTTTTTATTTTTATATCAATTAATTTCTCATTATTTTGATAAAATAAAGAGCAATGTAAAATAGAAGTTAAGTTTATACAGATGTTAAATTTTTAAACTTTATAAAAAGTAATTTACTAGGAAAATATCTTGTTTTTCGTTATATGCTGTCTTATCTAGTGAGTAAAATTAACATCATTAATAACAACTGAAAATACTTATTACTTGATTAAACTACACTTAAGATGTTATAATTAATTTAATTTTATTTAATATCTATCTATATACCGGGTGATCAAAAAGTCAGATGAACTTTAAAATGAATAATTCGAAAACGAATCAAGATACAAAGATACGGTTTGCACCAAACGGATGGAAAAGAAACCGGGTTTTGTGTGGCAACGAAAAAAAGAAAATAGTTCTGTTGGCGCCCAACAGATGGCGCTATAGTGTTTTATTGCACCAAAAGATGATTTACAAATGAAAAAATGTTCACAACTTACAAGTCAGCTCAATTACAGTTAATGAGTACTAGAGTAAATGTTCAATGTGCTGTCCATCATTCAGAAGTACAGCTGTGAGACGAGTCACCACACCGTTCACAGCATTTAGTAGCATTTCTTGCGTTATGGCAGACACATTTTGGCGGATGGCATCTTTCAGTGCTGTTAGTGATGCCGGTTGGTCGCGGTACACTTTTGACTTCAAGAATCCCCACAGCCAAAAGTCACAGGGTGTCAGATCGGGCGATCTTGAGGCAATGCGGGATTAAAGTAGCGACTGATAATGCGATCCTCCCAAATGTTGAGCGTAGCAGACGTTGCACAGGCAGAGCAATATGAGGTGGTGCTCCATCTTGCATAAAGGTGACTGTTTGAAGTGCCTGTCGCGCTTGCAGTTCCGGAATAATGTTGTTCTGTAACAGTGCTACATATAGCTGACCAGTGACAGAAACTGTTTTGAAACCCGTCTGTGTGACTTCCTTGAAAAAAAATGGACCAATTATGAAATCAGCAGTGAAGCCACACCAGACTGTCACTTTAGGCTGTTGCAAGGGTATCTCAACAAATGCATGTGGATTTTCTGTGGTCCCCACTCGACAATTGTGGGTGTTAACAGCGCCAGAGAGCATGAAATGCGCTTCATCTGTCCAAAGCACAGTGTGAAGCCAATCGTGCTGCTTTCCAGATGCTTTCCAGACACTGCCGTACGACACTCCTGTCTGCCTCGAAACTTCTCGAGCACTGCACTCCTATGTGCAGCAACCGCCGACATGGATTGCACCGTTTGCTCCACTGTCGTGGCAACAGCAGCGGCTGTTGAGGGACGTCCACTTCTTTGACGTGACGCCAAAGAACCTGTAGCTTCAAATTTCTTCACCATTTTCTTCAATGCAGAAGGCGTTATTGGCCCTTTGCTATCTCGCATACCTTTTATGTAGCGATATGCTCGCCATGCCGCAATGGCGCTTTCCGAATTCTTATAATAAAGTTTAACTAAGAGGGCTTTCTCAACTATGGACAGCATTTCGATGCATACAAGCTACGACTACCATTACCTGCTGCAGTTGCTCCTTTTTATATCACTTGTTGCTTTGCATAATCCTACATCAGAAATCCGACAGCGTCATCTGTTGGTCGCCAACAGAACTACTTTTTTTTGTTGCCACACAAACCCGGTTTCTTTTCCATCCGTTTTGCAAACCGTATCTTTGTATCTTGATTCGTTTTCGAATTATTCATTTTTAAAGTTCGTCCTGACTTTTTGATCACCCGGTATATACAGATGGTTAAGAAAATAATGGAAACACCCTAGAGTTATAATGAATCCTTTACTAATAACGGCTTGGGACAGCCTTCGCCATGTAATACAGCATGGATTGGCCTGAAATCAAAGCTACTATAAGAATCTACTACTAATCGAAGTATTAAATAGTGTTTAGAGGAACATTGAACCATTTTTTATGTGAAAGTTCTCGGCAGAGATGCCGATGGACGATATCGATTCCGGATGGAGCGCTCTAAAACAGACCATAACGGTTCAATGATATCGAGGTCGGGTGACTGTGCGGGCCAAGGTAGATGTTTCACTTCATCCTCGTGTTCATCAAACCATGATTGGATAGGTCCCGCTGCACAAATAGGAGCATTATCATCCCAGAAAATTCCATCTCCTGCAAGAAACAAAGTTTGCACCATAGGATGAACTTGGTCAGTTAAAACTTCTCCCCAGTGATCCTTCCTTTCAGGGTTATGATTGGTTCAGCAGAAAACCACGCCATGGCTGTCCATACCATGGCAGATGCACCTCCATGCTTGACTGTTGGAAGGAGACAATCAACATCATACGCTTGTGCAGGTGTCCTTCGAGCAAGCACCTTTCCTGTTGTGTTGAAATGTGTGAAAGATGATTCATCTGACCATATAACTACTATACATCGACCATTCTACTTATACATCGATCAGGTTTTGTGGTTGTGGTATCACCATAGACGATGTTTGGCATTAACAGTTGAGACAAGTGACTTGCGAATTGCTACTTTGCCTTAAATGTCATGTTTATGAAAGTGTTTCCTAACTGTAATTATTGACACCGGAGAATCCAATGGATGTTGGATCAGTCACTTTGCTTACAGTTGTTTTCTTTTTAAAAGTTACTGTCGACTTCAATACCCGTCGGTCTCTTTCACTCAGCTTCTTCTTCTATCCACTGTTTTGTTTTGCTTAGCTTGTATTGTCACACCTATAAGCTGTCATTACTTAAGATACAATACCTTTAAAAATGCCTAAAAACTGGAAAGTTTCAGCCACAGTTGTTCCAGCTCGTCGAGTAGCTACAGTTTGGCCTCTTTGAAAGGTCTGACACTTTAACAAAAATCACAACAAACAAAAAGTTTTGCAAAAATCCAAGATGTATTCAATTTCCCTGAATCTTCCTCATACTACCATGATATATCATTTTTATAATAAAAAAAAAGGTAGTAGCTAAGATTGAATTTTATTGTTAATGAAACGCATTTTTAAATGTCACTTTTATTCACGGGTGTTTTCATTATTTTGATAACCACCTGGATGTATATATATATATATATATATATATATATATAATGCATATGTATATTAGTTGAAATAACTATTTGGTTTCATTTTTCTAAAATAATAATTATACCCTTTACTTTTCAGAATTGTCTTCCTCAACAAAATAACTTTGAAGTGCATCGCCAGAGAAAAAGCTAGAAAAGAACGAGCTATGTCCATTCGCCTTAGGATGAGTGGACGATACAAGATTGTGCCAGAAAGCGACAACGAAAAAGTTGAAGAGTTGATGTACGAGAATTTTAGTCGCCATTTTGGCGCCAACGACCGTGGACAAGCGATGGAAGAGCTTCCAAAACCTGCGCCAGTCAAAGAGACAAAAGTTCCACAGCTTGGAGGCGACGAGCAGTCTAAAAGGTGTTGCCAATCCGAAAAAGGAAAAACAATATCTTCCATTTTCCGATCTGGAAGAAGAAAAGGGAAAGGTCGTAAGAAGAAAATTTCAAGAAAAGAAAGAAGAATAGGAAAAAAGAAAATTCGAAAACGGAAAACTACCCAGAAAAAATCAGATAAAATTCACTCAAAGAGTGGATCAAAACCTGTTTCAAAGTCTTCAACAAGACTTGGAAAAATTGGTTTTGCAAAAAGAAAAATTCAAAAACCAGTACAAGAAAGACAGATTCTGGTAAAACCTTAATTCAGATGTTAAAGGCTTCCGAAAGAAGTCATGCTAAACGTACTAAAGAGAAACAGATTGTGGCAAAAGCTTAATTCAGATGTTAAAAGCTTCCAAAAAAGGCATGCTAAACGAACTAAAGAAAAACAGAATCTGGCACAACCTTAATTCAGATGTTAAAAGCTTCTGAAAAAAAGTCATGGTAAACGAACTAAAGAAAAATTATGACACCAATACGTACCGAAGTTTCTTTATAACCATATGTTAGAAATTGCTATTATTGTTTACTTTATAATACTAAGAAAATAAATTAAAGGTAGAACTGGAAAAATTTATTTATACAAAATATTAGTGGTCACAATCAGTTGTCATACTTAGTTAATTTACGTTGAATGTAGAAATAAGCATGATCTTTAAGAAATATAAATTGTAAAAGTTAGACATGGAGCATGATGGACGAGTGACTATCGCTTTGGCGCTCGGTGACACAGGTCCCGGCAGTGCCATGCTTGTTTATATAGTTCGGAACCCACTTTAAAGCGTAGGTCCCGGTCTAGCATGACTGTTGTGCGTAGGATTGAAACTCCTCGAAATATGTCTGTAAATCTGCCAGTAGTAGACAGCCTTGGCCTACCAGTGAAGGAGAAGAAAAGGTTGCCATTATCAAAGAAAGGTGCTGAAAAATTTGTTCTAAAGAATCAGTGTCAACAAATAAAGGGATAAATTCAATCGAGTATTAAAATGTTCCAATATTAATTTAAAATTATTTAAAATGTGGAATTTCAATTTGCTTTATTAAAAAAAAAAGCTGTATCTGCCTTGTTAATATATATATATGCTGAAAATTTGTGTGTGTCTCTTGATTTCTTATAAGTTTGGATTTTCAAGTGTTCACTGTTCTTATCTGTTTTCTCTATATCTTCTTCTTTATAAGCCTACATCCCTACACTCAACTCTCTACAGAATCAACTTTTTTGCGGTTCGAATCGACTTTAAACAGTATATTCCGATCTAATATGACTGTAGAGCGTTGGGCTGACAAACTTATCGCATAAAAAGAAAACACGTCATGTTTCGGAATCTGCCAGTAGACAGAGGACCTTGGCCCACCATGGGGTTGTTGCGCCATTAAAGGAGAAGAATCGTAATTATTATTAATCGCAAAAACAGCAATTGAATAAAATATTTTTATTAAACGCAAATAAAAATTTATTACGTGCAATAAATTAAACACAAATAAATGTAAATAATTAAACGCAAATACATATTTATTAAATGCAAACAAATATTTATTTATCGTAAATAAATGCAAATAATTTAACGTAAATAAATATTGACTTGCTTTTAATAAATGTTATCTAACAGTTTTTATGCTGTATAGAATCAAAATGTTTTGATAGTATAGATTTATTTGAATTTTACAGATTCATTTGAAGCACTTAACAGTAATTGGAGTTCTTATTATTATCGTCCTGTTTGAAGATATACTTTTATAGTGAAAGCGGAAGATATTTTTCTGAGGGTTTATAATCACATTTCCTAAAGAGATAAAATATTGATTAGTATCTCAGTTAATCGTTAATTCGGCCTTCTGTAAAGTGTTTTTAATTCTTATCTAAGTCATCTTTTATCTGTTCTATCATTAACTTTTCACCACTAGCACATGTTGATGAATGATGGTTGCCGCATTTTCTCTGCTTTTATAAACTTACTTCAATCGTCGACAACTCTTTTCTTTCTTTGTGTTTAGAAGGCAGATTAATTTTTTTTCTCACACAAAATTCCGTCGATTTTTCTTAAAGTATTTTTTAACAACAGTTTAGAATTGATTTTTATGAAACTTTCGACAAAAAAAAAAATCGCACCTCGTTTTCCTAACGTATAATTTATTGATCATAGACAGCAATTTACTGTTCTCTTTAAGTGCGTAAAATTGGTTTAGCAGATTGTTTATCTTTCTGTCACACATAGTTTTGAGGAAATCATTTATAGGTATACTATGGGTATTTATGGGTGTCCAAAAAGTCAGACCATTTTTCAATTTAAAATTCCCGGGGTTACGGATTTTCAATTTTTTTTTTTTTTTTTTGCACTATCGTTGACATCTGTGGGAAATTTAACGTCAAAATATTCATTAGTGTTTGAGTAAGGCTTGGCTTTGTGAGACGCTCAAACTGATTTCGCCGATTTTTGAAATCTCTGAATTAATTGAGCAAAGAAATTACATTCAATTTTGTTTGCGGAAACGTATAGAATGTTACGAAAGGCATTCGGTGAACATTCCTATATCGGAAATAAATGTTTAGAAGGGGTATAAACAGTTCAAAGAAGGCAGAGAAGCGTTGAAGACGAACTGTCCTCTGGCCGACCATCAACCACAACCGACGAAACTCACGTCCAAAAATTAAAGATTTGGTGCTAGCAACCTGTCGATTTATAATTAGAGACCTTGCTGATGATGTTGGAATTTCAAAGGATCGATCAATTCATTTTGGGTCTCAAACGCTTCAAATATCGATTGGTACCGAAAACACTGAATGCGATAGCTCACACTGCATTGATTCTTTGTGACTTTTTTTTTGCCAAAAATGAAACCCATATCGTTCCATAACTACCGTATTCACACCGTGCGACTTCTGGCTAGTCCCTAAACTCAAAAAGCCACTTCAGGGGACACCGCTTTTTAGTCGGTTGAAGAGATTCAACGTGAATCGCCGCCAACTTTGAAGGCCTTCTCTGCCGATGACTTTTTAGCATGCACTGAGGATTGGAAAACGTTGGCATAAGTGTATTGTGTGCATAGGGGATTACTTTGAAGGCGATGAAATAAATTTGGAAGAATAAATAAAGAGTTTTTGAAAAAAAAAAAACAATAATTGGTCTTACTTTTTGGGCAAAGTAGTAGATGTCCACATTTGATAACTCGCACCAAAAAAAACTCTATGTTTTACTAAAAGTATAATTTATTGATTATGGACAAAGCGATTTACCCTTCTCTTTAAGTGCGTACAATTGGTTTAGAAGATTGTTTTTTCTTTCTGTCATATATATTTTTTTGAAGAAATCATTTATAGGTATAAATAAATTTTCCGACACTATCAGAGAAAAAAAATTCCACTGATAATAAATCTAACCAAGAAATTTTAAGCTTTACTAATGTATAATTTGTTGATTACAGTCAGCAATTTACCGTTCCTTTTAAGTGTCTGCAATAACTCTGCGCGTGTAGTTGGCTTAACAGATTGTATATCTTTCTGTCACAATTTTTGCTCAAGTAATCATTTTTAAGTGGCAGCTTTATGGAATTAAATTTTATAAAACTTACTAACTTTTAATTTTCGGATTATAAACAGCAATTTATCGTTCTCTTTAAGTGAATGCAATAACTCTGAGCGTGCAAGTGATTTAGCATATTGTTTATCTTTCTGTCTCGCAGTTTGTTTTGAAGAAATCATTTTTATGTTGCAATTTCATACAATTTAATTTTCTGAAATGCTTAGGGAAAAATTTGCCTTGATTATACGCAGCATCTTATAACTAAATGTCTAAGGGTTACCAACTCATAATTTGTTCATTATAGACAGCAATTTTGGACCTGATGGCGAGTGATTGTGGAATGATGCCACAAGTTTCGTCTTCAAGTCCCAGCTGTGCCATGGATGTATGTTTGAAATGGTTCTGTATCCACTTTAAGGCGTAGGTCCGGTTTGATGACGCTAACATGACTGCATAGCGTTGGGCTCTCAACCTTTTCCAGTAAAAATAAAACATCTCCTGTCACAAAATCTGCCAGTAGGGAAAAGACCTTACTAGGGCGCTGTTTCGCCAATGAAGAAGACAGCAATTTACAGCTCTCTTTAAGCGCATCCATTAACTATGCACTTGCAGTTGGTTCAGCAGATTATTTATCTTTCTGTCTCACAATTTTTTGTTTTGAAGAAATCATTTTTATGTAGAAATTTTATAAAATTAAATTTTATGAAACTTTCACGGTCAAAAGATTTTACTGATTATACGCTGCAACTCTAACCAAGAAAGTTAGGAATTGCAAACCAAAGCCTAAAGGTTTCCTACCGTTTAATTTGCGGGTCAAAGGTAGGATAGTGCCTCATTCGTTATGTGTTTATAACAATTTTACCTACGCATTCGTGAATAATATGGCGAATATAATCGTATAATAAATAAAGAGCAAATGCTATATCAAATATTCCGTACATTTGGTATTGTAAATACTAGGAAAAAGAATCTATTAAAGATGAGAGATCGTAGATTGTAATTTTCGTTGATATGTTCATGCGGAAATTTATCGATATTCGACCAGTTTATGTATTATATTTGGGTAGCATTTCGTATCAAAAATCACTGTAAATGAAGTTTGTTCTAAATTTAGTACCTATCTAATATTATTAGCTTAATTTCTAGTCAATAATCTACATTAGAAATAAAATGATCCTGTATAATCCACAACGGTGTTAATCCCTGGATGTTTTATGCCGTCTCATTTATTTCGGCGGGCTTTTGTTTCAATTATGTTTGTTAAAATTTTTGGCATTAATTGTCCGCATTTGCATGTGGTATATTATAGAGTCCGGAAAATTTAAAGCAGACAGCTTGATTTTCGATAAGAGACGTTTACACATTGTCAAAATATCCAACTAGTCTTTTTATTTCTGAAAGTAGTGATTGCCAATGGATTTAAACCCGAGCTATCCGCTGGGTGCTATTTATTTCTAGACTAAATCGCAGTCAGTCAACTTATTTCCTTTGGTATAACTTCTATTGATAAAAGTTCCTTCTATCTCTGATGTTGATAAGTGATTTCTCATAAAATGATATAAAAATTAGTTGTGATAAGTCATGGGGAAAAAATGTGAACACAAATTTTTTTAAAAGGAAATAAACACACAAAGAAATTAAACTACAGAATGAATACATTTTATTTAGGTAATAAAACATTTCAATACAAATACTCAAAACGAATGAGACCATTAAATACATGATTACAACAAATGCATTTTTAATAACAAATATGATAAAATTATAATAAAAGAATTGATTTCAATAAAGGTAAACACAGAAATGAATTATAAAGAACAGTTTGGAATAAAATGTTAAAAGTAATCTAAACTTCCCCCCTATTCAAAATGGAGAAATTCTAACGGCTTTTCATTTATTGAATACCATATCTCATTATATAACATGCTTTTTTAAGTACAATATTACTGCTCATATGCAAAACAAATGATACTGGTTAAAATTGTTTTTGCAAGGAGTTAAAAGGTATGACTTGATAATTGAAAGCAAATTGCAATTCAAAACATTGGTTAATTCTGCAAGTAATTCTTTCAAAATGGTGTCGTGTCTACATCAGAGAGGAAGAATCATGCTGGAAGAAGAGTTATCATTGAATTAACCAATGTTTGGATTCTATGTATCATCGCAGACATGTCCGTGGATGAAGTGGTGAGAAAAAGGATTGTAAATCTTAAAAATATCAGGTTGTTACGAAAGTTCTTTCTGTTCTTAGAAAAAATATTATAAAGCAAGATAAACCGCTTCAACTTCTATCTATGACAAATAAAATAGCGGATTCTCTATAGTAAGGGTCTCCAGTATTATAGCTACACCGATTCCTTTATTAAATACAAAGGGCAAGAAATAGCTAAATTATCGTGTCAACATAGTGTAATCTTGAAGTACGTGCAAAATTTAGTTTCAGAACTCTATCTGTGGTGATTATCACTTTCGATTGCTGCTTATAGGCTCGTGTCAAGGATATGTTGTAGTGCAGATGCCATCATGCTCTACAATGGTTTAGCGCCATTTACTGAGAGAAGGTGGGATTATCGTATCTATGGCGTATCAATCGTATCTATCTCTGTGGCGTATCAATCGTATCTATGGCGCCAGGAGTGTGTTCGCCATTTCGATTGCTACTGCTACAAAAGTGTAAAAGGACTTTTGCGGTGCAGACATCATCTTGAACTACATTGGTCTAGCGCCATTTATTGAGGAGTGGCGGAATTGGGGCAATCGTATATATGGTGCATCTATCGTATCTATGGCGCGGGAGTTTGTTTGCAATTTCGATTGCTACTTACAAAAAGTGTCAACGAGATGTCATTTGCATCTGGTGCGGACAGACGTCATCTTGAACTACATTGGTCTAGCGCCATTCATTTTATTAGTGGCGGAATCAGAGCAATTGTATCTATGATGCATCTATCGTATCTATGGCTTATCTTTCTCGTACCTGTGGCGTGGGGAATCCAATCTCCATTTCGATTGCTACTTACAAGCAAGCGTCAAGGACGTGTTACTGCGGCGCAGATGCCATATTGCGCTACATTGATCTAGCGCCATTTACTGGGGAGTGGAGGCGGAATTAGAGCAATCGTATCTATGGAGCATCTATCGTACATACAGTGTATCTTTCACGCATTTATGGTGCGGGGAGTCCGTACGCAATTTAGATTGCCACTTACAGGGGTGTATCAAGGACATATCATTGCTATGCAGATTCCGTCTTGCGCCAATTACTGGGGTGCTGCGGAATTAGGGCAATCGTATCTATGGCACAGCGAGCCTGCAATTTAGATTGCTACTAACAGGCAAGTGCCAAGGACATGTCATTGTGGTGCAGATTCCATCTTGCGCTACATTGGTCTATCTCCACTTACTGGGCAGCTGCGATATTAGACAAAAACGTTAATTACCCTCCGTTATTTGAAGTATATAGCGCCGTTTTGTAGCAAGTAGCAGATCTAGAACTAGAGCATTTTCAGGAAAATTTTACTGCGTGATAGATTTCAGTTTTGTTTCCATTGGAAAACCGAACAGAACTTTCGTTACAGGTTGATATATATATATATATATATATATATGCATTTTTAATGATTCGGGATTTAGATAGAGGATTTTAATATATACTGTCAGGATTATATGGACTTTTTTTACTGATATATAGTTTCCATTCCCTGTATAGACTAGCATCTCTTTTCAGGTTTCGAACCGAACTCCCTCATTTCAGAAACCTAATCTTGTATCCACGAGCCGTTCCAAGTCATGATCTGTGGTTCTTTTCAGAAACCAATGGCAAATCTTTCAACTTTTGAAATTAAAGCAAATATGGAATTTTTTTTAAATGCTTTACTTTTCTTGCAAATAATTAAAACTTTTTAATTATTGTTTAAACTTCATAAGCTTCACACATATTTTGGTTTAAAATTCAACTTTACAGACCAAGAACAAGTGCAGACCTGAAATTGTGACTTTAAAGTCGAAATGAAAAAGATAAGACATTCAGTTCATTTGAAGATGCAACAACAAAAGATGTACATATCCCTAATGACAGAAATAGATAAGGATGAAAGGGAAAGTGCAGTGCAAATGGGCTGAAGTTTTCTGGTGGTGGTTTCGGATATGGTGCGCTTTTTATTCAGCGACAGCCACGCCATCTCTTGACCACAAAAAGCGACTGCGGTTGCTTGATACTGTGCCGATCAAATTCACTCTCTCGTGCTGTTGGAAAAAAGGGGAAAATAAATTTTCACTCATTTATAGTCGCAAAATATTTTTACATTTCATTATAAATCTAAAATTTAATTAGTGTTAATAATGTTTTAATTAGAGTTAGAAAAATAAGCCAAATAATAACCACACAAAAATTCAAAACTTAATGATTTTCGCCTTTTTAAAAAAATGAAATAGGGCCATTTATGAACAACTTCAATTTGAATGAAAAAAAAAATCAAATAAAGCAAATTCGAAGCTGTAAAAAATAGAGAATTGCATTATTTAAGTAATATAGTGTCACAATTGAGTAAACCTTAAAAAGAGACTTTTTGCAATTACAAATTAAATATTGCTTTACGATGATTAGCCATAGACATAGTCTATTCTTTTATATAATTATAACGTTTATTTAACGAAAAAAAAAATAAAAGCGAAAGGAAAAACAACACCACAAAAATAAGTATACACCTTAATTAATTTTTAACGTACAAATTAATATTTTTGACATTCTTTGCTTGAATTAATAATCTTCTGGCATAGACTAGTGTTTTAGTCGTTTAGAAATTTTAGCCCATTCTTCTCTCAATGAACTTCCTTTCTTGTGATTTCGTGCTCATGTACAGCTTTCTCTAATTTTCTCGACCACAAATTTTCGATGACGTTTAGATCTAGAGACTGGGCTGGGTGTGTAATTGCTTCTTGCCAGTGTCATCAATCTTCTGTAGGGTCGGCCTGCTGAAATATGAAGCTTGACCCAAGCCACACAAACTTACTGGCACTTTTTCAAGTTATCATTTAAAATCCCCAAATATGCATGTTTGTCCATAATACCATCAATAAAAACAGCTCTCCAACTCCCCCAGGACATACACAGCACCAAACGAGGACAGATCACCTCGAACTTGACTGTCTTAATGGTGTTTTTAAAAAACTTCTCTCCCAATTTTAAATCGTCCATCGCTTCCGTAAAAATTAAACGTACTTTCATCAGAAAATATGTGTTCCAGGAAATAGGCTTTAAACGATGTTCTTTGGCAAAGAAAATCACTCTCTTTTGTCTATTGGTACTTACTTAGTGGCTTTCGTAGTATGGCCATGAAACCTATATTGTCGCGAATTGTTACGACAAAAGGCTGGAAATCTTTTTCCCGATTTGGAGGACATCGATAAAGCTAGTTTAGAGGCACTCACCCTAGGATCCTTTCTTTAACTGAGTGAATGAGCAGTGTCTTAGTAGTATAGTATTTCTTTAGATCCTCTTCCCCCTTGGCCACAACAGTTTTTATACTTCAAGTATTTTGAACACAACCATGAGTTACACCAATCAACGGGTTCTAGAAGAGATTTGCCCTCTTTCGACCATTTTACAACCAATAAACGCTCTCAGATTCAGTAGTTTCTCTAGGCTCATTTTTAGCGAAAAAATACTATTTTGACGTTAAGGAATTGTATCATTATGAGACTCTTTAAAGGTTACAATCCAACAATAACCAGTGAAATTAATTTTGTGGCATGGTTTTCTATCTTTTATCAACAGCGTAATAAATAAAACTGTAAAAATTAAGGATGGTACAGAGAGGTTAAACTATCTAGGATAAAAAAAATTATCTATTTAAATCTAAATAAATAAAAGTTTTGTGTATCCAATTTTGTGGCTCATAATAAATGATAATTGTAGTTGAACATAGACATATCTTTTTTATATAATTATAATAATGCAATCAATGGTTTAAAGTATTCTTAGACATTCTTTAATTTTGGCATAGGTGATTAGGTTAATTAGCTGATCCTCTATAAAGGGGTTTCTAAACTACGGCCCGCGGGCCAAATTGGTCCGCCAGTGTCATCAATCCGGCCCGTGACAGCGAATAGCTATTTGTTGCTGTAATAAGTTGGATAAAAAAACACATTAAAACACTAGAAATTATAGATAATGGTAGGAAAATTAAAACGTTTTGGCCCCCGAAGAGTAAACAGTATGGTAAGGCTGGAAAGTTTGGAGACCCTGCTCTATAATAATGTTACAATCCAACAATAACTCCCTTCAACACTCAAAGGGTATGGGTTCGTAGAAGATTCTTTTGACTGTAGGATAGCGTGACGTAAGGAATTGTTCATTATGAGATGTTAGGTTACAATCCAACAATAACCAGTGAAATTGACCATCAACAGCTAAAACAAATAAATACGGACTCAAATTCTATCTATCTAAAAATAAATAAACGGATCCTCTATAATAATGTTAAGCAAAAAGAACAGTGTCTTAGTCGTAATTTAAAAGCCTATTCAACAACCCTCATAGTCTATATACGTAGAAGATTATTTTGACTGTAGGATAGCGTGCGAAAAGAAATTGTTCATTATGAGATGCTAGGTTACAATCCAACAATAACCCCTGAAGTTGAATATCCACAGGTAAAACACATAAATAATTTAAATTATATCTATCTAAATAAATAAATGGATCCTCAATAATAATATTAAGCGGGAAAAAAAAAAGTGTCTTATCTGTGATTCAACGTCAGTTCAACAACCTCATAGTGGTAAGCATATGTAGAAGATTCTTTTGAGTGTAGGATAGCCCATGAAAGGAATTGTTCATTATGAGATGTTAGATTACAATCCAACAATAACCAGGGAAGTTGGCTGTCAGCACATAAACATGAAAGTAAGAAATAACTCTTTGTTGATAAACAGGAAACAAGGCAATGACAAACATCACACCGCAAGCCTTATTTAGAGTTCTAGAATAATTTATCCAGTAAATTATACTTTACCTTGATCTTCCTCTATCAGATAATAATATCTTTGAATCTTATAGAATAATTTTGCAAGACTTAGTCTGACTTTGCAAGAAGCAGTTGAATTGAAGATGGATCCTTTTTTAAAGAAAACTGAATGAATTTTATTAAAAAAAGTAAATAAGAAAGACATCGAAATATTGATGGGAAATAGGAAGATATCACTGAAAATAATGGTGATTATAATTATCATGAAATAAATATACTTTTGGCTAAGTTTTCAACTTTATTTTAATTGGAAAAATTCACAGAACTTTCGTTGCTATTTAATAAGTAACAAAAAAAAAAATTACTCTTGATTTACTTCAATTATTCAAAATATATTTGAAAATAACGACAGGTTTGGTAATGCTGTATTGAATGTATGTCACTCACCTGGGCCAATGAGCCGACGAAGAATGGTTTGAGGAGATCTTTGGTGGTGCGGAGATGACCAGCGCCATAGAAAGCGACCGTCGCATCTCGTCCAGCATGTTCCATCAGAACGTCGAATCCACCAGGATGCTGCAACAGTGTCATAATAAGTACCATATTGCTTGAGTAAGTGAATGACTATGTTATAATATGAGATTCATGAAATCGATATAGTTTTAATAAAATTTCTTAAAGCGGCTGTAGCGGGACGTCAAAAATGTCTATGGTTATCTGCTAGTGGTAACGTTAGGTGAGATGCAATTATGTCTCTTAGACAAAAAAAGACAAAATTTCAACAACTAATGGAGTTTGAAAGGGGGGAATCATCGGCCTTCGTGAAGAGGATTTTCTTATCGTGCAATAGCAGCTTGTGTGCAGCGTAGCAGCAGCACTGTGATGATAGTTTGGAAGCAATGGGCCGACGAGAACTGGGCAACGCGTAAATCTGAGAGTGGATGCCGAAAAATAACGTCAACACTCGATGATAGACACCTGGTCTGCATGGCTCTGACGGACCGTACAGCTTCATCTAGACAGTTGGTAGCACGTTGGCTCATTGTTGCAGGTATATCATTGTCTGCTTCGTCAATTTGTCGACGTATGCTTCACCCTGCAAGAACTCCTTCATATATGATCTCCCTGACGCCTGCTGTTGCAATAAGCTCATGAACTTTGAGACTGGAGAGAAGAGTAGTAACAAATGTTTTTTCCGAAGAATCTAGCTTTAATTTGTGGCCGCATTTGTGTCAGACGCTATACCGTTTAACGCTACTTTCCAGAGTGCATTAACAGACATTATAGAGGACGGATAGTCGCAGTTATGATCTGGGGTGCGATTGCGTATCAGAAACGTATATCGTGGTGCTCCTGAATAATATGTCAGCTCGGAGCATAAATCCTCTTCCGGTTGATGGTCCAGACATTGCAGGGCGGCTGCAGCAGCTAGGCAGCCAATGACACGATGAGAAGTAATATCGACATCAGGGCAGTTGCCACATTTTTCGTATTTTTAACGCATCAGCATAAATTTGCATGTTTTTGTGAAGCTTCATCCTTAATCTTGTGACAGTAGTGGCTGTTTTTCTGTTGACTTTTGTAATTTCGCTTCTGTAATTCTGTTTTTAGAAGGAATTATAAGTTTAGATTTTGCCAAGACATTTGCATCTGCAAGTGAAGTAGGAATGGCAATCCGATCCAGACTTCCGACATTCTTCGCCAAAAATCTACAATTTCATTAAATCCCAAATCCACATGAGCAGGGGATCATTACAGGATATACATTGTGTGCAAGCAGTGGATTCTTTCAAAGAAAGATATAATGTTCAAGATAATATTTCAAAAACCTTCATTATGAGCCTGTAAGACAGACCTTTGAGTCAATGAAGATAGTCATTCCATTCATTTGTTGTAACAGTATGGTTTATTCATTTTATCTACTATTTGATTTATTTGGGGCATGGCTGTCAAGATGTTATTAAATATGTTTGCAAAATTTGACATTAGCAATAGTTTTATGAAGCAGACATATACAGATTAAGTTAAAATTTTGGTTTCGATATAAAATAAGTTTATCAAAACTTTCTGTGGAAAAATAAAGTGAGTAAGTAGCAATAGAGAGTTTTTGCATACAGTATTTTGGACGTCCGTTAGCTTTTTCTGCCTAGCGCGCATGCTCATAGGAAATTGCGCATGCGTATCTGTAATAATGTTTCCTATGAGCATGCGCGCTAGGGAGAAAAAGCTAACGTATGTCCAAAATACGGTATGCAAAAACTCTCTATTGAAGCACAATTTTACTTACCGTATCCAAGAAAGACGTAATATCGTAGACATTGTCTTCAATGACAACCCAGCAATCATTGTGGTTGCAATGACTAGCTACCTCTGATAGCGTGTAGGTAATCTCGGTACGTTTCTGGCGAGATATGAACAATCTCTGCAACACCGTGGTCATGGCATTTTCTAATCTGGTGTCTTGTATTGGATTCATGTCAAACAGCTGTCTAATTTTCGAACTTTGTTAAAGACAAACAAGTCTCTTAGAAACTTGTTTTAATGTACTAAACTGCGAAATGACGTTTGAATGTAGGAGGCAAACTATTTGATGAAATTCAAACTTGATGCTTATATGTGAAAAAATTCAAATGCATTACTTTGAAACTTTTAGGTGTGGTTCAGTTAGCTTCAAGAATCAATTTAGCTGATAAAACTCAAGTGCTCTAAGTTCTACACGTTATTGCATATGGCTGTTTTATCTCATTTACAAAGAACTGATTAAATGAGGGAAGTATTTAACTATGGAAGAAGGCCTTTTGGGAAAATTAATGCAATAAGATGAAATATCAATAAAGTGCACTTAGTAAGAAAAGGTGTGCTATTATTTTATCAGCATGATTGCACTAAGTCAAAAAAAATATAATATTTGTAAGATTTAATGTAAATAATCTCCACCAGGTTTAGTATAACTCCTCGTAAAAATTCCTGAAAAGAAAAGAATAGAAAAAATTACCAAAAAGGTTTTTTTTTCATGAATATGAAGTATTTTTTATAAATGAATTATTTTAAAACTGAATTTCTCCAAAAAATATATTATCATAATTAACTATAAAATGAATGAACTAATATTGTTGAATGAATGTATAATATTATTGTAATTATATTACTGTGTATAATATAGTTAGTTATCTAGGTATGTAATTATAAATAATATAAAATATAATAATTATAAATAATATAACATTAATTATAAATAAATTTTTTTGTTTAAAGAATATAATTTCCTTTTAAACGATATGATCAAAAATGAATAATGAAAAGAAAAAAAAAAAAAAAAAAAAAGTTAAACTAATCTATTTATTTTAATTTTCTAAAGCAAAATAATATTTTTGAATGTTTCGAAGTTCATTTATCGAAAAAAAGTAATTATTATTTATATTTATTTATAAACAATTAGTTTAAAACTGATTAATCAGGTATTAAGGAGCCTGATAATTATTGTCATGTATTGTACTATGAAAATATTTCTTTTTCTAATGCAGCTAGCAAATATTTAGACAGTTATCGTTATGCCATAAACAAGGGTTGCACCGACGTTACTTATTTAGCACTACCCAGGGCACGTATAACTTGAAGATATGCTACGAACGCGAGTAACACTATCCCCACAACGCACTACGATCATATTAGACGGAGACCTACGAATACACTTACCGAAAATATATTTGTTATGTTTTCTGTATAGACCGAGCTCAATAAAGCTATAGACAACAATATTTGTTATTTCAATTAATGAACAGTTTTTATTCTTATTTAAATTATTTATAGATTTTGATTACAGGCTAATATATAATTTTTATCATTTATTATATGAAATGGGAGCTCAGGGTCGAGTGATTAACGCTGTAGCTCTCCGTGCTACATGGTTCGAGTCCCATCCAATTTAAATCGCGGGTCCCGGTCTCATATGACTGTAGACTATTCGGCGTTGGGATGACAATCTTACACCGTAAAAAGACAGCTTCTCAAAACTTGCCAATAGTCAGGTGGCCTATGTCTAACTACAATTATCTTTAATTTATCTTTTCGAAAATCGGTTTTTACATTACTTAAACAACTCTCATACAATTAACGCAATTCTTTAAATTCTTCTTCTTCATTGGCGCAACAGCAACATGGCAGGACAAGGCCGACAGACTTCTAACAGATTTCTAGATAGTAAATGTTTTCTTTTTACGGAATAAGATTATCAGCCCTACGCCCAATGCTCCACAGTAATTTTAGAGCGGATCCTACTCTTTAAAAAGTGGATTCCGAACCACTGCAAGCATCCATGACACCGCCAGAAAAGCCGAACCCGAAACCTATGGCACCGAGCATCAGAGCGCTAGTTACTGGACCATCAGGCCCCCTTTACATAAAATAATTCAACGAATTCAGCTTGAGATTCTCATATTACGAAAATTACACTGTGTTAGTTGAAAAAAAGTTTATTTCTAATTCTTTATCATTAAGACTAAGATAAATTACGAATTACATTTAACTCCAATTTCTAGTAGATCAATATTTATTTCTGTTCATCGATTTTGGCATACATTTTTCTTTTTTACAAGATATGTTCAAAAGCATAAAAAAAAATGTATGTACATTATTCTATATTTTTGTTCTTATTTTGTATAATTGATGGAATTTTGAAAAATAACATTATTTTACACCAAAAAAATCATCTTTTATAATAGCTTTGCAAAATGGAGAAGTTTTAGGAAGAAGAATTTTACTCAGAAGAATTCAGATATGTTCTCAAAAATCACGAAACATTGTCTAGACGAACAAATTGTTCTCCTAACAATTATGAAGAAATGTTACGTGACAATCAATCTTTAGACTTAGTCATTAAAGGGTGGTTCATTTTCAGAAAGTTAATGATTTTTGTAGAAATATTTTACATGGTAAAAGGCATGTTACATGCACTCAGAAACAAAAAAAGGCCCCTTAGTTCATTTATCACTGTGACTGCCATTACATTTCTTATGTTGTAGAAATAATGAGCCCAAATGCAAATTCGAAGAAATGCGGAAATATGCATGTTAGTATGGAGAATATTATTAAAAGTTGAAAAAAATATATCGTTAATGGGGTATAGTCTTAAAGAAATTCAGAAAAGAGAAATTCATAATTATTCTAGGTTTTTATGGTCTGCATTAATCTTAAATACATCTTTCATGACCGTCTCTTGGGTCAGTGGCAATCGTCCATTATCAAATCCTATACGGTGCTCCAAAAAGCGGGGTTGCTACCCCTAAAAGATCTCCCGTAAACCCTACCCTCATTTTCAGCGTCATGGAGTCAAGCCAGATTTCTTCATACTAGTGCTCCATCACAACAGAAGCTGCCCCCTTTTCCCTCCTTCCATGAGAATACACGGGTTCCTGGCCTTTGGTCTAGATGCTACTGTACACCAAGTGTGATAAGGAAAAAAAAAAAAGATCTTTCTTACTAAAAGTTGTTTCAAAAATAAAAAAGTACCTCACGTGATTAGATATAGTTTGATTTGGTTCGTCACTCTACAGTCATTTCGTGCACCCAAGGAGTTGACAGACAAGGACCTACAGTTAATTTCCGAACCACTAACAAACATCCATGTGACCGGAAGGATTCGATTCTGATGTCTGTGGCATCAAAGGCCAGAACGCTAGTCACTCAGCCAACAGGCCGCATGTTTAGAGATAAGATATAAATCAAATTTATATTGCCATTAATATATATATGATATGATTACTAGCGCTCTGACACCCGGTGCCACATGGATTCTTGGGTTTGAACGCGATGGTGCCATGCCAGCTTTCGAGACGAAGAATCTTCATATTATACCGGGACCTACGCTTTATACTGGATTCCGAAGCACTACATTTAAATCCACTGCAAACTCCGAATGACTACAAATCGCCCGCCGGGACTCGAACCCGAAACCTGTGACACAGAGCTTTTGCACTCATATTATTTGCAAAAATTGATTTTTGAAACTACTACTCTATTATGTGAAAACGCTGTTCTAATTTATATATAGTAAATTATAGAAATACACCTTAGAAACTTAGTTTTTTTGTTAATTACAAATTAAATATTGCTTTAAGATAATTGAATTTTTTACCTTATATACTTTAGTCTATTTTACCGTAAATACTTATAAAATTGTTGCGTTTATTTATTTTTTTTTTTTACGGAAAAAAAAAAAGATCTGAGACGAGAGGAAAAACAACACCACAAAAATAAGTATACACCTTTAATTTCCTTTAACGTACTAATTAATATTTTGTTGCATAACCTTTTGCTTGAATTACAGCTTGTAATCTTCTGGACATAGATTCTACTAGTGTTTTAGTGGTTGCAAAAAAATTTTAGCCCATTCTTCTCTCAGAACCTTGTTGAAAACTTTCTTGCTTGTGATTTGCATGATGAGTTACACCAATCAACGAAACGATTTCTCGAAGAGATTTGCTTTCAACCATTTTACAACCAATAAACGCCCAGATTCAGTAGTTTCTCTACGAGACTCATTTTACGATTTTTAATGAGAAAAAAATGCTATTTAAAAGCATTGAAGTGCAATAGCACGTGCCATAAGCAGAAGCTACTCCTGAAACTCTTTTTAAAGAAAATTTGAAACTAAAAAGTGGTGGCATAATTTACAAATATAAGAAGTGTATACTCAATTTTGTGGCATGGTTTTCTATCTTTTCTTCGAATCGCTTAACTTTTTTCGCAATAAATAAGTTAACTATAGAATTGTGTTATTATAGGGATGGTAAAGCAGAGGTTAAAGTATCTAGGATAAAAAATTTTATCTATTTAAATCAATATTTAATTTGTAATTGGAAGAAGTCTAAAAGTTTTAGAGGTGTATTTAATTTTGTGGCTCACTGTAGTAAATTATAGAAAAACACATCTTGTTGAGATTTTATTTTTGCCATTGATACAAAACTCAGAAGTATATCTTTTTAAATTTCAGTTCCAGTTCCTCACTTAACTCATTTGGTGGGTAATGGGACATGGAATAGAAAAAAAAAACCGCTCTGTTTTAAGTTCCGAAATAAAAATAATTTATTTCCACTTCTTCCGCAACGTCGGCGTTATGTGATAATCATTATCAAAGTTACGCCCCATAAGTTCAATAGCAAGGTCGCCAGCAAAATATATGATCATCCCATCCCCATCCAAGAACAATAACGGATCGTCAAAATACCTAGAACAAAGGTCACCCCGCAGCGAGCCAAATTAGTGAAGCAAAAATACTGAGAGGCGATCGAATCCTGGGCATGGCGCCAGGTGTGTTGAGAGGCACAGATTCCTGGTGGAAGTGGTTGGGAGAACAATGCAAGCCTTCCCCTCTGAGGTGCCAAAAATGGTGACACCGAAATAGAACAAAGAACGTGAGACGCTGTAAAATGTTTAAAGTTAGAACCTTTTTCCAAGGAACGAGAAGACACAGGTTGGTCTCAAGAGAAATCCGCTTGTTTCCATTAACAAAACTATGGATCTGGTTTCAAAGTCTGGGGATAAGCTATTAGATTGTGGAAAGGAAGACAAGCAGATTAATTGTTCCATCTAAGGCTTATTTGGGAGTTAATGAGACGAGTTGGGATTGTTTAAAAGTAGGCTGTTTTCCTAGGGTTTGATAGATCTCCTTATTGGCAAAGTACTAATGGCATTGTTGTTGTAAGATTCTGTGTTTTAACTCTGTTAAGCTTAGTATTTAATATGATATACCATGTACCGATGATTATGAGTGTGGACTAAATCAGATAATATTTTGTTAAAGGACATTTGGCGTTTGAAGTTGATCGTATAGTCGTTTAGTTAATTATCTAACATTCAGAAATCTGCTTGTCTCCATTAAAAATTATGGATCTGATTTCAGAGACTGGGGTTAAGCTGTTGGATTTGAAGAAAGCAGATTAATTGTTCCCATCTAAGCTTATTTGGGAGTTAATGAGAACGTTGGGATAAGTTTGAGACACGTTTAAAAAGTAAGCTGCTTTTCTAGGATTCGATAGGATATCCATTCTGGCAAAGTTTAATGGCTTTGTTATTGTAAGATTCTGTGTTTTAACTCGGATAAGCATGGTATTTATTATGATACACCATTACCAGTGATTACGAAAATGGACTAAATCAGATAACATTTTGTTAAAAGGCATTTGAGCGTTGATATAATTATTACCAAATACTGCGAACCCATTTGTTTCTATTAAAAAACTATGGATCGGGTTTCAGAGTCTGGGTTTAGGCTATTAGATTGTGGAAATGAAGACAAGCAGATTAATTGTTCCCTTTTAGGTTTATTTGGGAGTTAATGAGACACGTTGGGATTGTTTAAAAGAAGGTTGTTTTTCTAGGATTTGATAGATATCCCTATTGGCAAAATACTAATCGCTTTTTATTATTGTAAGATTCTGTGTTTTAACTCGGATAAGCTTGGCATTTGATTTGGATATAAGGGAGATTATGAAAGTGGACTAAATCATATAATATTTTGTTAAGACATTTGACGTTTCTTGAAGATCGTATAGTCATTTAGTTATTATCTAACATTCAGAAATCTGCTTTATTTTCATTAAAAAAAAAAATTATGGATCTGGTTTTAGAGTCTGGGGTTAGATTTGTGGGAAAGGGAAGACAAGGGATTAATTGTTCCATCGAAGGCTTATTTGGGATTTAATGGCATTTAGGCTGTTTTTCTAGGATTTGATAGACCAAAGTATTAATGCTTTGTACTATGGCTAATGGCTGATTTTTGTAAGATTCTGAGTTTTATATCGGATGGTATCATTAACACTACGCATTTAATATCATATGGCAAAAATATTTTCCCAGGAACGAGAAGACGTAGGTTGGTCTTAATGTCGACAAAGAGAAATCCGTTCTTTTCTATAAAAAAAAATATGGATATGGTTTTGGTTAGCTACTGGATTGTTAAGGAAGGCAAGCAGAATTATTATGGTTTAATAAGACAAGTTGTTTAAAAGTATGCTGTTTTCCTACGATTTGTTAAAGCAAAAGTACTAATGGCTTTGTTATTGCAAGATTCTGCTTTTTAATTCGTATAAACATGGCCTTTATTATGATATATCATGTATCATTAACACTACGCATCCTGGTATTAAATCAAAAGGACCACCTTTTTTTCACAGGAACGTTGAGGATTTGACACAGGTTGATCGGGTTACCAGATGAAGTGAAATCCGTTTGTTTCCATTAAAAACATTTATGGATCTGGTTTGAGAGTCTGGGGTTAAGCTATTAGATTGTGGAAAGAAAGATAGTCAGATTAATTGTTCCATCTAAGGCTTATTTGGGAGTTAATGAGGCCCGTTGGGATTGTTTAAAAGTAGACTGCTTTTCTAGGATTTGATGGACTCCATATTGGCAAAGTACTAATTGTTTTGTTATTGTAAGATTCTGGTTTTAACTCCGATAAGCATTACATTTATTATGATATGATTTAAAAAATTACGAATCTGGTTTCATAGGCTGAAGTTAAGCTGTTGTATTGTGGAAAGGTAGACAAGCAGATTAATTGTTCAATCTAAGGCTTATTTGGGAGTTAATGAGACTTAAAAAGTATTGCAGTAGTAAGTAGTAAGTAAGTTTAAAAAGTAAGTATAGATTGTTTAAAAGTAGGCTGTTTTCCTGGGATTTAATAGGTATTGGCAAAGTAGTAATGTCTTTGTTATTGTAAGAGTCTGTGATTAACTCTGATACGCATGGCATTTATTATGATATACCATGCATCATTAACACTATACACCCTGGTATCATATATCAAAAGGACAACCTTTTTCTTCAGGAACGAGAAGACAAACGTTGGTCTTAACATCAGACGAAAAGAAATCCGCTTGTTTCCAATAAAAAAACTATGGATCTGGTTTCAGAGTCTGAGGTGAAGTTGCTGGATTGTTTAAAAGTAGGCTGTTTTTCTAGGATTTGATAGATCTCTCACATTGGCAAAGTACTAATAGCTTTGTTATTGTAAGATTCTGCATTTTAAACTTGGATAAACATGACGTTTATTATGATATACCATTGTAACATATAGGCCTATACTAGATCTAAAACGGCTTCAACAGGAGGAACACATTCAGATTCGTGGTTGGTCCTAACATCAGACGAAGAGAAATCCGTTTGTTTCCATTGAAAAAAATTATGGATAAGGTTTCAGAATCACCAATTCATGTTATATCAATTGGTTGATATTCAATCTGTAAGTGTTTCGATCTCTGAAGGTCGTACAGACATTTGCTAATTCCCTCATTATATATGATAAAGAATATTCCCTATCAGAATTATGTGATAGATTGTTCTCATTAGTACAAAGCACTAATTGAATGTAATATAACTACCCACAATAAATATCGTCTACTGTCAAATTTGAATAATTGGTTTATTATATATTTTCAAATAACATACATTCTTCTTTCCTGGAACGAAATGCCAAAATTCGTATCGTGAGGGAAAAAAAAAAAAAATGCTACACCATGTACCGGTGGTTATGAAAGTGGATTAAATCACATGATATTTTGTTAAGAAACATTTGATGTTTGAAATTGATCGTAACTATTAAACCAACTCAGTCAAGTAGATCATCTTCAAAATTGCTACAAAATACGACAATGTAAAAAGAAAACAAAACATAATAAGTGATAAATTCTTTTTTTTTTTTTTTTTTTTTTTTTTTTTTGTGTATTCGAATTGAACTATTGTATTATCCTCAAGAGATATGGGTCCTGGTGACCGAGTGACTAGAGCTCTGGCGCGCGGTGCCGCAAGTTCGAATCCCGGCGGTGCCATTGATATTGTTGTGGTTGGGAACCCCCTTTAAATCCTAGATCCCGATCTAATATGTTCGTTGGGCATACGGCTGACAACTCTACCCTGTAAAATGAAAACGCCTCCTGTCTCCCTAAATCTGGCAGTAGGAGGACGACCTTGACGCACCATGGGGCTGTTGCGCCAATGAAGAAGAATCGGTTTGGTTTTTCGCTCTGCGGTCATTTTTGCGTACTTTAGGATAATTAGACTGAGATCTACAGTTTAACGTTGATTCCGAACTACTAACAAACATCCACGACACCGACAGGATTCTAACCAGAAACCTGCCGTACCAAAGGCCACAGAGCTAACTACATCAGTCTCTCCAGTAAAGAAAAGATATACATATATGTTGTGTCATATGCATGCACAATAGAATCTCGATCTCTATTTCCTTCATAGTTGGTTTTTCAACGTTCATCATTTAAATTCAATGGTACTTGTACAATTGTTATTTCAGCAGTGTAAATAAAGCCCGCTAAAGATAAAAATGGCAACTGAATTTCAAAAGACAAGGTTCCTTTCTATTTCAAGGATATATCCAGTCCATCTTGAAGGTTCAAACAGCTGAAAGATCTATTGTTCTCTATAAATAAGTGAGAACAGAGCTCAGGAGTAAGAAGAAAACAAAACCAATTGTTGTGATGATTAAAATACATTTAAAATGAGTTTTCCCAAAATAACTGGAATAGACGAGGTTAGAAATTTCCTACCCATATCTGCACAAAAATCAGTTAAAAAAAAAAAAAAGAAAACATTTTTAATGAATTCAAGCTTTATATTTTCAAAATTATTGATAAATATTCTCTTGGAAAACAAGAAAAGTATATTCCAGAAACACCATTTATGATTTTGTAACAACGGTATTTTTTTCTTTAAAAAATTTATATTATAAGGAATTCACTATTTTTAGCCACAAACCTTCAATATTGCATTCTTTTCCACCATTATGGGGCGGCCTGATGGCGGAGTGACTGATGCTCTGGCCTTTGGTACCAGAGTCTTTGGGTTCGAGTCCCAGCGGTGGCGTGCATGTTTGTGAGGTGTCTGGAATCCATGTTATACTGTAGGTCCCTATCTAATTAGCACAAAATGACCGAAGAGCGACAAACCAAGCCTATAGTTGATTTGGTTCGGTTTGACGCTCTATGGGTATTTTGTACACATTTTGTGCTAATTAGATAGGGACCTACAGTTTAAAGTGTATTCAGACCACTACAAACATCCATCGCATCGTCAGGATTCGAACACGAAACCTGTGTACGCTAGTCATTCGGCTGTCAGGTTCCTATCAACTATAGGGAGATACTTTTTTTTTTTGTTTTAACTTCCACTTAGTCAAACGAGAGATCTGTCTGATATAATATCATTTTCGGAAAAATTGGTTTCGAGTGGGTTCATCTTTTTTTGTCATAATGATTTTCTAATGATTTATTAACCAATCATTATATTTCGATCTATAATTCCACTGGATTCATTTATTAATCATTAGATTCATTCATAACTCTTTTTGTCTAATGATTTACTGTCAACCAACTAATTATTTAAGTAAAAATAATTAATAAATTACTAGTAACTTTTTGCAGCCTGATGTTCTAAGTACTTTATTATAAGTGAGAAAGATTGCTTATCAAACATTTCTAATTGAAAATGTTTAAAAAATGTAAGCATTCTAAAAAGGCATTTAATACAACTTTTAAAAGTAATTGAGATGGAAAAAAATATTTTTTGTTAGTCAACAGTGGAAAAAAATGATGGAAAATTAATGTTCTAAAAGACCATTAACACTACGCATCTTGGTATCATAAGACAAAAATAATTTGGATGACTCTTTCTCACAACCGTATATTGAACCCATTTGAACAAAAGGACAGAAATAATCTTCGGGCTTCTTTAAAACATTTTCTAATGTGAAAATCGTAATTCGCTAAACAAATTTGAAAATTGTCAAACCCGAAACCTGTGGTACCGAGAGCGAGAGCGCTATTCCTCGGCCATCAGTCAGCACTTGTCTGGATATAGTTTCTCCAATAACTTGGGAATTATTTTTCTTTTCCATTATTTGAGATAATACACTCAAATGGTATCACTTCCATTAAAAATAGCGACCTGATATTCAATGGTCTAGCGCTCTGGTCTTTGGTACCACAGTCTTCAAGTTCGAATCCTGGCGATGGCATGGATGTTCGTGAGTGGTTCGGAATCTACGTTAAACTATAGGTCTCTGTTTAATTAGCCCAAAGTGTGCACAAAATGGCCGTTGTTGTTGTTGTTAACTAATCCTCAGTGTCCTGCATTGGGACGGGCATCTCGTGAGTGATCTACTCATGATTGGAGAGAAAGGGGCAGCTTCTGTTGTGATGGAGCACCCGTAGGTAGAAGTCTGACTTTTTGGGCTTCCACCTCACTCACAAATATAAAGAGACTTCAGGTTTTTCAGAATAAACACCTGGCTATGATTGCTGATGCACCATGGTTCGTACACCGAAAGATCATCCATAGAGATCTAGACGATGCGTTGATCCTATTCCAAATTATATTATCAAAATTTCAAAGAAATTTCTAGAAAAATGTCCTGAGATTAGCAATGAGTTAATCCATCGTCTGCCAACATACCATCTTGGAGTCAAAAGCTCAAAAAGACCAAGGGCAGTTTACGACGTCTCCTATGAGTGCTTTCCTAAATTTAAGAAACACCATGGCTGTTATTCTGAACAAGCGCAAACGAGTTCAGATAATTGGGGTGAGCTTAAACGCTCACTGAGACAATTTATCTCACTGTGTATCTGATGATTACTTTGGCTAAAAAATTATTGATCGTCCACTAAATAAGACGATCTGGCGCAGAGAGGTAAAGAATCGGACCGCGAGGTTGAGGGTTCGAATCTGAACTCAGCTCATTTTCGCAATTTTTTGCTACGTTGTGCTCTAATTCATTCATAACTTTCCGACTATTAATTAAGTTAGGTTTTTATTGTACGCTTTTTTACCCCTTTTTTTTGTAAGGAAAACAAAAGGATTAGAAATAAAAAATAAAAATAAAAATAAAAATGCTTATGAAAATTTTAAAAATAATAAAAAGAACTTCGGTTCTGAGATCGGCCATTTTTTTTTTGGGGGGGACTTTTAACATTTTGCTTTTCAGATCATTTATTGGCTCTCACCGTTCAGCATAACCCTTTCACAGTATTGTATTCTTGTATGTTTACGTTTTTTCAATAGTATTACGGCAACGACAACTGTTCCCTAATTGTACCGAACTTAAAAACTTAACTTTAACTTTTATTTTGTATTTTACATTTTTATCATTAGTATTTTTTAATTTTTTTGAGTACCACTTTAATTGAATTTTTAGAAACTTTATCTTTTATTTTTATACTAACATTAAAAAGCAGTCTAATAGAATTCCAGGCATATTTATCAATTAAGATGAGGAGGTTTAAGGGGTATTTGTTGGTACTCCGTAAACGGTACGCCAGTTGCCAGTCTGACTTTTGCTCCGTGATGCTCTTACAGTGATATGAGACCGGGACCTATGGCTTAAAGTGGATTCCGAACCACTACAAAACATCCATGGCACCGCCGGGACTCGAACCCGAAACCTGTGGGACCGCCAGAGCTATAGCCAATCGACCATTCAGGCCCAAAATGGCCGTAGAGCGACAAACCAATCCGATTCCCATAAAAATAACTAACTTTTACCCAATTAAAAAAATGCTAAAATATCTTTTTAAATATTCTCAAAACATTTAGAAATAGTTTCATTTCATTTGATTGTACAGTTCTCTTCCTTACCTTAATTCTCACTTTTTCATTACAATTATGTTGATCATTTTGGAATGAATCCATTGTGTCCATTGTTATTAGTCGATTAATATACAATAATAAATATTTTCTCTCTTTTTTTTTTTTATAATAATAAATATTTATGCATTGTGCCTAAAAACAATGAATGAAATTACAACGATATAATTTTTCATGAATTATATAATTGTTTTACACAAACTCCTCTTCAGAATAGATCATAAATATTGATATATTCTACAGAGATATCAATATTTATAACCAGGTCGTTGTATTTAAAGGCTATTGGAATCCCAAAATAAGTCAATAGATATTTCTCGATGTATTAGATTACTATTAGATATATCCATATTGATAAGGGATTTTTCTCTATGTTACTTAATATATGATAGGTTATAAGCTTTTATATTTTGTTATGAGTATCTTTATGTATATATAATTCCTCTGTACATGGGTTTGCCACTGAACTCCTCTAAACGGCTGGATCTATTTTTATGAAATTTTTAGTGTGTGTTTGAATGGATCCCTGGATGCTTTAGATTCACAATTGGACTTAGTAGGTGGCCCTGCAATAAATATAATTCTGTATGTATGCTTATCACTGAACTCCTCCTAAACGGCCGGACCGATTTTGATGAAATTTTTTTGTGTGTGTTTGACAAAACAGGGAGGATATTTTTATGCTATCCCCTTTTGTAAATCGCCACCAGGTGGTACAGATGGTACTCCAGTATATCAACTTCTATACCGTTCAACCCATCGCTATGAAAATTGGTAATGACATGTATTCAAGTATGGAAAATAGGTTCGTGCTATCCTCTTTATTGTTACTTACCACCAGATGGTGCTGCCGCATTTCATCTTATATGCCGTTCAAACGATATCCATGAAAATTATTATGCACATATATTGGAACATGGAGAATATATTCCCAATATGTAATTTTCTACAATGCATTTCTTTGGCAGGACAACGTATGCCGGGTTCTGCTATTCATATATGAAATGATTAAAGCTAATGGCCATTAAGTTTAAAGTTCATAAAACCATAATATAGCAACAATAAACATTAAATTACATTGCTCACTTATGGGGAGGAAAAACAATAATGTGAAAAAATAAATCAAAACAGAGCTTTTGAAATTTGTCGCGTAAAACTATTGTACTGCACACACAGACACACATTTCAAAAATCACCTTGAACTCCATGATTTCTATTTTGAAGAGCTAATATAGATGTCATAGATTATTTTGCAATTAACATCAATAATTGAAATATATTTTAATTTTTCAAAATTACTTTATTGTCACATTTTTCGGAGGATTATATATGGAACTTTTAATGGAAAGAAAAATTATTGGCCAGCCTTTTTCAATGAAATATTACTAAATTCACAGTCCAGTAAGTATGGCAATAATTTTCAAATATAATGTGTACATAGTTGTTCTTGAACATGTTGTTATTGTTTAATTCTATGTTGGGATTTGAGATTATGTTGGGCATTTTATATGGAATCTCTTAATGGAAAAAATATTAAAGCGTAATATTTTTTTCCATTAAGACTATGATAGTTAAGACTTTGACTTTTCCATTAAGACTATGATAGTTCCATTAAGACTATGACTTTGAAGACTATGATGAGATTAAGATTATGTACTAACTAAGACTATTAAGACTATGGATTAAGTCTAAAAAATTAAGAATATGTTGGGATGTTTAAGACTATGGTGGGATTTGGGACTATGTTTGGAATTTTATATGGAATCTCTTAATGGAAAAAAAAAATGTTATAGAGTAATCTTCTTAAATGAAAATCGACTGACTCTTCAATTAAAAAAAAGGATGATAATCGTTTCTAAGTATATAATATACATATACTTTTTAATTAACAATGTCGTTATTCTTTTCGAATGTCGGGCATTTTATTTGAGATTGTATATGAAATCTTTTACTGGAAAAATATTACATAGTAATCTTCTTAATTGAAAATTGGCTGACTCCTCAATTGAAAAAGGACGACAATCATGTTTAATTATATACTTTTTAAGTAACAATGTTGTTATTGTTTTCGAATGTCACTTTGAAGTGATATGAACATTACCGAACGTTCATGGGAGATATGAACATTACGAAATGCAACACTGCATCTATATTTTTTTACCCCAATTTTGAATAAAACCATTTCCATACTTGAGAAATTTCGCTCCCTTCACTCAAGATCCTCAATTCCTTCGGATGGAACTTTCCGGCCTATGAATTGTATTATATGGCTAGACACGAGAGCTTTGGTTAGACTTCGTTTCGTAACCATATGATAAGGGCTATGATATATCTTATTTAAAATCAACATAACCCATATTCTCCCTTTGGGTGCCCCATGTCTTTGTGCCATAAGGTCAAGGACAAAAGAAGCTTCATTTATACTCGTATGGGTTCATTTTTTACTCGTATGACTCGTATGGGTTCATGGACTTGGTCTAGATGTTACTGTCAACCAAGTGGGACAACAAACAACAACAATTATAATTCTATTTATTATTAAAAAAATAATTTTCCCAACATCTGTGTTTATTTACTTTTTAACATTTTAATATTGACATTGATAGAAAAATTCATACTTAAATAAATGCATTTTTCTGATTAATTCCTCGATCGGTAAATGCAAGGACAACTACAAAAAGTTTTCTTCTTCCAATTTGTCACACGCACTCACGCACAGAAAAACGTTTCACCCAAATAGGACATAAAGAAGAACTTTCAATTACTGTTACATAATATATATTGTTTTAAAATTCAATGTCAGGTCCAAGGACTGCCACTTTATCTTTTTTTTTTTTCAAACTACCCTTTAGTGATTATGTATATTTATAAAAGTGGTTATTATATTTAATGTTATTTTAAGAAAGTGGTTATTATAATCGGCAATAGGTTTTACGTACTTCATCGGAATGTCTTTAAGACATGACCTTGGGTTTAATTTTAGCCGGTTTGTTTCTCTCTGGAACTTATATATAGCTCAATTGATTAATAAGTATTGGAAGAACATCCCATCGTTTTATTATTTCCTGATCTGTCTGTTTCCTCATGATATATTAGAAAGGTGGGTAAATGCGACTCCGAAGGACAGTGTATGTTTATTTTTATGTTATATTTGCTGCGAAAATTGCAATTATAAATTTTTTTTCGTGATATCTGCACATAGCTCGGCGCTATGTATGACTCCCATACGTTACTATAGAATCGAACATCGCCACGTGTCAGTGAACTTCGTAGCATTAGCAACCGCTTACAACAGTTATGTGATTACTTTGAGGTCACAACTAAACCTTATTCGGTACGAATATCAATATTGTGACATTTAGAAAAATAAACCGTGTTGATGTTATTAATGTACTTTGTTTACTGTTTTTAAAAGTAAATTTTGTTCCATGTGTGTCCGGGTTAGAATAACCTCACTGCAGTCAATGCGTGTTGTAAAAAGCGACAAACATGCCCGGAAGTATGATCGGAACAGGTAAAGTTAGATTTTCCCTTTGGGTGCCCCATGTATCTATGCAGCTAGATCAAGGGCAAAAAGAAGCTGCTTTTTTTTTACCCTTTATCATGACTCGTCGTTTTAAGACACAAGTTCTTGGACTTCTTCTAGATGTTGCTGTCGACCAAATTTGATAAGAAACAACAACAAAAAATATTATTTAGTTACTTCTCTATTTTTAATCTAAATAAATTTACGCCACCTGATAGACAACATTTGGTTTGTCGCTTCACGATCATTTTGTGCACACTTTAGGCTAATCAAACTAGGGATCTACAGTTGATCGTGGAATCCGAACCACCAACAAACTTCCATGTCCCTGCTAGGATTCAAACCCAAAAACTGTGATACCAAAGACCAAAGCGCTAGCCAATTGGCCATCAGACCACGATAGGCAACATGGCGGTTAAAATTAAAATAAGAAAATACAAAGAAGGAAAACAGAAGTTGTAAAAGAATGAGGGGAAGGCTTCCCATTTATCGAATGCAATGGTAAATCCTTTTATCTTATTCGCAAAATTACAATCGAAATTTATAAAATAAGCAATTTACGCACACTTTATAAAGCAGTTCATCTAAATTTTATCGCCCAGTATCTGCTGAATTCAAAATTGCGAAAAAAAAAATAATATCGTTAAAAAGTTATCTATATAAACAACAAAGGTTCTTGGCCTTGTGTAGTTACTAAGATGATATGCAAATTGAATCTGTTTGATTTTCTGATATGTTTGAATATAACTCGTGAAGTGCAGAAAGTGAATTCATTAAAAAAAAAAAATTCTAGATATGATTAATGTTTTGGATCCAAATAATGAAAATTGCAAGAAAAATGTTTATGCAAATTGCGACAACACGCCATACTACAGAGTTTTGAATTTCTTTAATTAATGAAAGTGATGAAAATAATTTGAAATGTGACTTTAATAACTACTGTATTCAGCACAGCACTTGACAAATCTACAGATGTACAAAGTATTCCGCAACTAGCAATTTTTATTTGCTATGTTTCAATAAATATAAAAGCGGAATCTTGCGGAAGTTAGATCTTGCAGCTCATAGAGAAGCGATTCATGCAATCGATATAAAAAAATGGAATTGATGAAGTATTTTAAGTATATAACTTTTATTTATTGTATAAGTTTTTCTTTTATTAAATTCACATTCTCGATATAGAGGAAATTCATCTTCTCAATATCACGAGCAATATTCTAGCATATCAAAAAACTACCTTCAATTTGCCTATCATTTTAGTTACTACACAAAACCAAAAACCTTTGTTGTTTATATAAACAACTACATTCATGTCCATAAATTAAGGATAATGAAGTTCAGGCAAAGAAAGAGAGAGAAGCAAAACAAATTTGACTTATTTGAAAAAGTCTATTTATTAAACAAAAGGTAAAGAGCAAAAAGATGCTATATGTTTGATATAATTAATAAAAATTGCAATTTTTACTCCTGGAGCAAATTTCAAAAAAACCTATTTACAAAAAACAGTATAACATGGTTAGTATGATGGTTAATGTGGAGTATGTCTCCCGGACGATGCAATACAGGCTTTACAACGCCTAGGCATGCTGAGTATCAAATTATCAATCTGATCTTGGGGAATATTACACCACTCATCAAGCAATGCCCTCCGAAGTTCCGGTTGACAGGTGGGAGGGGTTGACGGGCTGCAATTCGTCGGCCAAGCATATCCCACATGCTCTATTGGATTCAAGTCCGGTGAGTATGCTGGCCAATCCATACGGGTGATATCCTCCAATTGAAGGCATTCGTCTACAATGTTTGCACGGTGAGGACGGTTGTTGTCATTCATAAACAGAAATTCAGCACCCATGGCGCCCCGAAACAAACGTACATGTTGTTCCAGAATGACATCCCGATAGATGTGGCCTGTCATCGTTACACTCTGAACATGCAGGTCAGTTCTGGAACCAAGAATAATTCCTCCCCAAACGAGCCATCCTGCACCACCGTAACGGTGTCGTTCAATGGTATTCTCTTGCCTACGAGCATATGGACCAATGTGCCCTAAGCGTCTGTACACGGTCTGCCTTGAAACTGTCGTACCGATAGTTGAAGAGAGCTGACGAGACAGGTCTGATGCTGTGCTCCGTCTGTTTCTTTTGGCAGTAACTGCTAAATACCGGTCCTAATTCGGCGTTGTAACGCGGGGGCGACCTGTGCTCTAACATCTACTCCCATTACCATCATCTTGGAATCGTTGCCAAAGCCTGGAGATGACACTTTGGGCGATTCCTAGTTCCTCGGATACTTCCAGCTGGGTACGTCCACATTCCAGTCGTCCGAAAATTCTACCACGTAAAAAATCATCCAAATGCTTCCTTTGTGCCATAACTATGCGGTTATTGCACTGAAAGGCTTTTTAAAGCGGTTGTGAACAATTTTACTTCTTTGCCACCATTCCTTATATACCCCTCTCTTATACTCTCTTCATTGTGACGTACTATCCGCTCCATCTGGTGGTTTCCTGTAATTTGCATATTCTTCTTCAAGATGAGTGTGATAATTCTACAGGTGAAATTTTTATTTTAGAGTTCAATTTCTGTGTGATTCTGAATTATCCTTAATTTATGGACATGAGTGTATTATAACCCTCGTGACAGATGTAGTTTCTGCAATGTTGGGGGAAAAAAAAAACCAAAGTCTTTTAAAAAGTGCTCCTGAAATTTGCCAAGTTCACCATATAATTCACTGCAAACATATTATTATATTTAAAATCCGAAAAGGTATGCAATAGTGTTCTAAAAAATTATAATCTTTATTCAAACAACTGCCAACATTCATTGTTATTTCGAGATTTTTTTAAAAATAAGTAAAAAAATAAAAAATAAGAAATTGCTAAATGGTATGTCATTTTACTGTATTGTAAAATGGTTACCAGTTTACAATAGCTTGAACCGATTCACTGAACTGAACTCTTACATTTTCACATTTCAAACGCAAAAAAACTGAAAGATAAAAACTGGACCTCAAAGTTTAATGTTCCTAACTGACACCATACATTGCTAAGAAGTATTAAAAAACAATAAGTATTTTGTCTCAAACTGCATTCAGTTTTCAATCAAAAAATGATCTGAAGTCAAAAACATAGAAAAAGATAAGATTTAGAAATATAGAAAAAGATAAAATTAATGAATATCAAGAACAAAAATGAAAAGCTGAAAATCAATTTTAAAATTAGATTTTAAGATATGGGAAGTTTCCCACATTTGCGTTTTTTGTTAATCCAATTCCCATTGATGTTATTCAATATGGTTTTCCAATTTCTGATATAATATAATCCGATACACAATAGGGAGAAATAGGAGAACTAGAAGTGAAGGATGGACCTGATGGCCGAGTGACTAGTGCTCGGTGCCACAGGTTTCGGGTTCGAGTCCTATCAATGCCATGGATATTTGTAGTCGTTCGGAATAGACTGTAAACCGTAGGTCCCAATGTAATATGACTGTAGAGAGTTGGGCTCACAACCTTACCCAGTAAAAAGTAACCATCTCCTGTCTTGAAATATGCCAGTAAGCAGACGGCCTTGGTCCACCATAGAGATGTATTGCCAGGGAGTTAGAAATGAAGGTAGTTAGAAGAAATGTTAGTTAGAAATGAAGGTAGAACAAAGTATAGAAATGCAGCACAAGACCTCTTTCCTTCAATGAATTTTTAGAAATGGCGCCAGAAACAAAATAAACTAACAGCTTGTCGACCTACTTTTGGTACAACATATTCCTGCGAATGTTGATACTCAACTATGAAGTTTGTCAAGTCAAAATATTGCTCACAATTTACTGATCAGCTTCTTAAGATAATTTTTGAGAATAGCCTTGACAAATTACACATCAGATTAAATAAATATCAAAGCAAAATAAGTTGACCTAATAATAATTAAATATTTCGTTCAGTTTCAGTATATTTTTAATTTTTCATATTTTATTTTTTAAACTCATATTGTCTACTTGATTATATATTATACAAATATTAGCTATTGTATATAATTTTATCAAAATATTACATGATTTCCAAAAAATATGGAAGCTATGAGGCTCTGGTTGATCTAACCTCGGTCCGCCCCTGATATATTATAACGTAATTTTTTTTTACAAAATGATAAAATAATACTATATGGAATAAAATGAACTATGTATGCTATAATTTTACCTGGCATTAAACTGATAGTTATTAGATTTGAAATTTTTAAATGGTTAGTTTTAAGATATAAGCGATTCCAGTGAGATTTTGTTTTTGTTTTTTATTTCGAAAGATTTTTACGTTCAAACCCAGGTAAATCCTATATCCACAAAACATGGTTACTTAAACCATAATTGTATAATTTCAAAACATTATTTTATGTAAAAGGGGATATTTTTGGTATTTTTTTTATCACAGTGATAATTTTGATGTATCGCAAACATCTCTAACGCTCTTATCTGTGGTAATAGTGTTGTTGTTGTTTCTTATCCCACTTGGCTGGCCAAGCCCACGAGCATATACGTACTCATGATTGAAGGGGAAGGAAACAGCTTCTGTTGTGATGGAGCACCCGTAGGTAGAAGTCTGACTTTGGCTCCGTAACGCTCTTACAGTCATAGGAGACCGGAACCTACGGCTTAAAGTGGATTCCGAACCACTACAAACATCCATGGCACCGCCGGATTCGAACCCGAAACCTGTGTCACCGAGCGCCAGAGCGCTAGACACTCGGCCATTCAGGTCCCAAATTTGTGGGTGCCAACGGCGTTGCCAGGTGGTCACCCACCCAAGTACTGACCGCGCCCAATGATGCTTGACTTCGGTGATCTAACGAGAACCGGTATATTCAGCATGGTACGGCCGTTGGCCGTGGTAATAGTAAAATTATTATGACGAAATTACAATCATGTTAACCATTCGGTGAAATATTTTTTTTTTTTTAATTTTTCATACGTTGGTCTACAAACTGGGTCTGTTACACTAATAACGTTGGTCTTTTAAACTAATTTTTAATTTTATAATGTGTAATATTATTTCAATAGGTTGTTGAAAAGTGGTTCCTTAATATGAGAAGTAATGCTTTCAATAAAAACTTTCCCGAAAAATGTTATATTGTTAAAAACCTCATCTATATACATATAACTATCGATATTAGGCATTTTGTCTCAATTATACCGATTCTACAGGACTTTTAAAGTAGTGTAGTATCTACTTATTTTTCAGATCGATGATTGTAGTAACTATTCCTTTTTCAGATCAATGGCTATAGTGTCTACTCATTTTTCAGATCAATGATTATAATGTGCACTCATTTTTCAGATCAATGACCATAGTATCTACTCATATTTCAGATCAATGATGAGTGACTACTAATTTTCGAATCTATGATATTAGTGTCTACTCATTTTTCAGATCAATGACTATAGTCTCTATTCATTTTTCAGATCAATGATTTTAGTGTCTACTCATTTTCAGATCATCGACTAGTGTTTACTCCTTTTTCAGATCAATGACTATAGTGTCATGTCTTTTTCAGATCAGTGAGAGTATACTGAGTTTTCAAATTCATGACTATAGAGTCTACACATTTTTCAGATCAATGACTGTAGTGTCTATATGTTTTTCAAAGCAGTGATCGTAGGATGCATTAATATCACACTATAACTTGAACCGTATAAGGGTAAAATTTCTTATTTTGACAGTGACAGAAATCACAGCAATTTTTTTTTATCAAAATCACTGTGATACAAAGTGATATTTGCGGTTTATCATGAATGCAGAAGTTATTTTAGAAATAAGATACTTTATTTATTTATTCTTTAAATAGGGAAAAACGTTTAGTCTGTTTTCTATTGAAATCCAAGTTTCAAAAAGCAATTTGTATTTTAATTAGATTACAATATAAAAATGTCACAAATAATTCTATTAAAAAAGACATCACTTGAGTAAACATGTATAATATCTGCTGGGAAAATTTAGATTCTAATAAGTTTTTCAAGTGCGGTTTTTTAAGACTTGAAATGACTTGTAATCTTGCTTTGTTAGCAAAAAGTCAATGCTTATGAGAAATGACCTTCAGGATTCGAAGTAAATTCATGCAACGTCATATTTCTAAACATTCACTGAAGTTTTGCAAAGTTATTATTTAATATTTTATGTTGAACTATTGGCAAGAAGTAATCGTGACAATTTTTACATATTTTCAAATAATTATTTTTTTAATTCCAAAACATTATTAATTAACGCACAACAATGTAGGCCTTCATTTTTGATATGATAATTTTTAACACCATTTAAAATAAATATCATTATATTCCATACTGTTATGGAAAATGCAGAAATTGTTGTGAAAGTATTAAATCTATATAAGATTTTTTTTTTTTCAAAATATATTCTTAATTACCGAAACAACAATGGAATTTATTTTTTTAAATTTAAGAATTAAAAATAAATTTATTTTTTTTATAATTATTTTAATTCATAATTTTATCTAAATTTAAAAATTTCTAAAATTTAATTTTTTAATTCGTTAAATTTTTATACATTTAACAAATTAATTTAAAATTAAAAAAAATAATTTTAAAAAAAATTTTTGTTTACAAAAATATTGTTTCATTAAAATTTAAATAATAAAAATTTAAAATATCACAAAAAATAATACTGTAATTAAAATATTTTAATAAATATACTCAGATTTATTAAAATATTTTAATTACAGTATTATTTTGTAATCTTTGGTTTAAAAGATTAGCTTATTTAAAGAACTTTTTTTTTCAATTCCTTCTAATAGCTCACACTCTCCCTATATATATCATTTTCAAATTTTCAGTCGTTCATAAAATACTTTTTATTCATCCACTCAAGTTCAGATACATTTTTTTGAACTTGTAGTGGAACTTAACTGATGTTAATACAGTTTTTTTAAAATATTAATTCAGTAATTAAATATAATTACATAATTTTAGTTTTTTTTAGATTTAAGTTGCATATATCTACCAATAGGTGGCGCCAGATAAACTTAAAAAAAAATGAATGAAAACTATTTATAAAGCACTTTCTGAATATAGTGAAAAAAAGTAGGAATTGACTTTCAAAAAAAAAATTTTTTTTTATATCATTGTTTTTTTTTTTTTTAGATCTTTGGTGTGAAACAAATGTAATAAAATAATTTAATGTTTCGATCAGAAAGTAAAACGCGACACAAGTCCGTTGACACCGAACTATTAATTAAACAACTATAAGAATTCGTTTCGAAGAACTGAGGAACCTACGTCATTCGGTAGCTCTTATGAGATTTCTAGATCGCTCAGAACAACAGAACCTTTATTTCACTCCCTTCCAAACTGAAAAGAGCTTGAGCTAAAAGTGGGGAACGAAGTGCCACCAAACACGCAACAAAGTACAAAAAAAGAAAAAAAAAAAAGAAGCAAGGGAAGAAGAAAGAAGAAGAAAAAAACCGTTAAATGAAGAGAGAAAAAAAGAAAAGAGACACACCACCATATCACGCTTGATACAGGTACCCCTTTTCCCCAAGGCCGGAAATACACTTAAAATAGGATCAAAATGCAGAGTAAGGTTTTTCCCCCTCCGATTCTGGGCCACAGCTACGGTCATAGCGAAAACCGACTATTAGATCTGGATCAACAGTCGCACGGAGAGGAATAAGCTTGCCAGGCTCCTACAAACGAATACGAACGAAACCATCTTCAGTCCGAGAAGCAATCCCTAAGAACGAAAGGACTTTAAGACCAAAATGGTGGACGTAAGCTACCGATGGAGGAAACCCCTTCTTCTTATGTACTACGACAATTACAGATACGGCACGAATCTGTACGTTCCAGTCGTAAACTCTTTGGACCATCCACGAACCCGTGAATACCCAATCATCCCCCAGTATGTTCCAAGTACGCCAGCACCTCTGCCAAAGGTACCTCTCGCACAGTATGACCTGTACGCTCCAGTATCCTACGGCTATGGAAGGAACCTTCTGAAGCCCAGGACCCCTGAGGTACCACCCCGGAGCCGAATATCCAGCAGGTACTTTCCAACCTACCATGGCATGGACCTCCCATTTTAACCATTATCACTAGAAATCTTAACATTTGGTGATGGTCCTACCCTTGTGCCATCGCTGTCACCACCAATCCAACATCCACCCCAAATCCTGACGATCTGTGAAGAATCCTCGAAGCTTTAGAATGGGAATGTTCTGAGTGAGAGGGCCCTTTTGTAAGCCGTCCCTGCATTGCCAATCTTCAAAGAGTTTTATCTGTGCATCTTCCTCAAAGCATGATAATCAAGCCAACCAAAATATATATCTCTATCGTGGAAAAAAAAGGGCAAGTTTTAGTTTATAATCTATCATAGTCATAGAGACAACCAATTTTTCCAATTTGGATACCTTTTCTTGGAGAATTTGATGCCAGAATCAGCGTGAAATTAACATGGTGTCAATTACAAATTAAGCCAACACTGAAATTATTACTAGATATTTTTTACCATTTTTTCAAATGGATTGCATAGAATGCTATTAGAACCAGTTCGAAGCCTACTAAAAGAAACTAGTTTTGCTTTTTTTTTTACCAAAATTAGTTAGAAACAAATTGTGATAGTTAGGAACAACTTCGAAGACAAAGATAAGAACTGTAGCTCGTCCCATTTTGTAGACTATGCACTTTTAAGAACAGACAAAAAGAATACTGCCATTTTTTTATGACATGGATGTGTTTCTAATATCCCTGTGAGATTTCTTTCTCTATCATAGCATTGTGTTTCTGTACATTTCATACGGACCATATCAATTCTTTTCCATGACATTTTCGTTTTTTTTTCTGTTATCTTTGATCTGTGTGACAATATTTCATGTTTTATTTGTTTTAAACCTTTGTTTAAATCCTCTGAATGAATGTTTGTGCAACTGCATTCTTTTGTGATTGTAAAACGATTTATTAGAAAGAAAAAAAAAAAAGGCATGTCACCTAGAAAGATATTTTGGAATGGAAAAGATTTTAAATAAAGATGATTTTATAAAATTTAGTTGAGTATATGTTTTGTTCACTTTATATGTGATTTAGAAAAAAAAAATTAATGTCTATATGTTTATTCATATAATCATTGTCCTATATGTTTATTTAATTCAAAACTTTCTTTTATTAGTATGAAAATCTTTAATTAAGTCACAATTTTATATTTAAAATAACAAAAAAAAAAAAAAAATTAATTTAGCGTCATAAGAAAATTTAGTCTTAAAATTGTTCATATAAGAATATTGTTTTTAATGTGTTAATGCTTAATAATAATTAAGTAAATTTATATATTTTTTGATTAATTATTATAAATTATGAATTGATTTTGACTGTTACTCATACCAGGATGTGAAATTTAAAGAAACGTGGAGGCTGAGTTCTAAATAAGGTAAAAAATATTTTCATTTAAAGTTTTTAAAATTATTAAAAGTGTTTTTAAACAGTTCGAATAAGGAAAAAAAAAATTAAAAAGTTTTCTTGATAAATTTTTTTTTTTAAAAGCAGGCAATTTAAAAAAAAAATACATATTATTTAACCAATTTCAAGTTCTTAACTAAAATATTTTATACGTATTTATTAATAATAATTCATTTTCTTTAATGTTTATTAATTGATATAATATAATTAGCATTAATTTAAAATAATTAAATTCGTAAGTTCTAAGTTATTTTATCAACAGACCGATTTACGCTTTGTAATTTATAATTATTTACACGTACATTAATTATTAAATAGATTGATGAATTTAGTAAATAAAGAAGTAAAAAATATAAACTCAATCCAATTTTGAGTATATTATTTAACCAATTACACGTACTTACTAAAAATATTTATACGTATTTATTAATAATAATTCATTTACTTTAATATTTATTAATTGATGGAACATAATTAGCATTAGAGAATATTATTTAAAATAATTAAATTCTTAAATTTATTTTATCAACAGGCCTATTTACGCTTTGTAAATATTTTATTATTTTCGTGTACATTAGTTATTAAACAGTTTGATAGATTTAGTAATAAATGAAATTAATTAATTTTAATATATTTCTTTATTTCTTCCAAAAAACAAATTAAGATTATTAAAATAATTGAATTCTTTATTAAATATTATTCGTTATTTTACCAACAAACAGATTTATTCTTTGCAAATTTTAATTATTATTTTTATGTGCATTAATTAATAAACAGTTTAATAAATCTAGTAATTAATTGAAGTAAAAATATAAATTCAATCCAATTTTGTATGATGAACTTAATTTTAATATTATTTCTTTATTTCTTTCAAAATAAATTAAGATTAATAATATTAATAGAATTCAAATGCATTAAATTTCCGGATAATATTTAATGGAGTTGGTTATATTTACATATTTTATTTGATAAATAATTCATAATTAAAAATTGAAGTTTATAGTAATATAATTCAATTGCTAATACTCCAAAACTAAGTTATAAGTTAATAGCTTTTTTTTTTTTTTTTTTAAAAAAAAATTAAAAACATTAATTTTATGTAAAAAAAACAGAAATATTTATTTTGTTTAATTATGAGATTCTAACATCAGAATTAAAAGTTAAGATTAATATTTGCTATCATCATCAGCGGCGTAACAGCCCCATGGTGGATCTTTGGGTTTTTCGTTTTACACGGTAGGGTTGTCAGTTCTAAGCTCAAAGCTCTACAGTCATATTAGACTGGGACCTACGGTTTAAAGTGGATTTCGAACTACTACAAATATCCCCATCCAAATAGCCGATCATGTGGCACCGAGTGGTAGTCATTCAGCCATCAGGCTTTAATAACTGGTATAAGATACTATAAATAAGATTAATTAGAAAAAAATAATATTTGATGATAATATATATTTTAATATTTAATGAACAAAAGGCTTAGGTTAACAATAAGTTATATGGGAATTTAATAGTTAGAAATATAAAATCTTTTTTAAAGAATTTAGAGACATTAGATTCTGAAAGATTTCAATAATATGCTTAGAGTTAGCGATCAATCACTACTGCGCATGCGTTTATTTAACTGAACGTATCAAATTAGTTCACTGTAACTGTATGCAAAAACTAATTTTAGATAACTAATTTGCTACTGAATATTTGTATCTGATAATGCATACGTTTTTGTAGTGAAGTAAATTCAATTTATAGCAAAGCAATCAGAATTTAGGAGTTCTTTAATTGAAGAAGAACACGAACAATTTAACTATTTTGCTCTCGCTACTATATTTTAAGTTATTTTTTTTTTTTCAAAAAACCGACAAAAAAAATAATAATATATATATATATAAACATTAAATAAAATATAATTAAGCAAAATTATCAGGGAATAATAATATTATTTTTTTTTAATTACAACAGTTGTGATGTAATAAGTAAAAAGCAATGATTGAAATTTTATGGGCATATTTGAATATTAGAGGGCAATTCAACGTTATGAAGAAATTAGAGTAATATTTATCAATAAAATATTTTTAATATTTCGCAATTTTTTTATAGTTTTATTTATACAGAAAGTCGTCATAGAATTTCTCCTAACAGTAGCTTAAATTTCTTCGAAAATTATTAACATCTTGTATTACTTTTTATGTAATTAATTAATCTTTAATAAAACTAATTTCAATTAGTCATATATATTTAATTAACTTTTAATGAGATAAATCTCAGTCTAGTGCCAAAATAAAAGATTTATTTTTGTAATTAATACTGGTAATAAAAAGTAACAATTATATAAACACAAATTAATTGAACCCAGAATTACAGACAATAATTGAAATGTTCACTGCAATAAAGAACAAGATAATTGAATTACCATAAAGATTATTTTTAATTTAAACTTAAAAAAATTTATTCGCAAGGATAGACATTTTATTTTTAATTAAAAATAAAAACAAACGTAATTTATTTTTTCCCAAGATTGACTTGCGAATATTTTATTTTATTGCAACAATACGCATGCGCATTTTTAATAAACGAAAAAATTTTCTGAATAACTCAAATCTTGAATTCATTTTAATTTGTATATTCTTGAAAAAAAAAATAATAATAATAATTAGAATTTAACGCTTTAAAATTCAATTTCGTAAAGTCTTATTTTATCAATTACAAGATGCAAAAGTTATGAAGATCGCACGTATTTCATTCAATAACATTTACTATTTTGTTTAATATTGGTGGATCTCGAGTTTAGCTAAAAGGCGAACGACATACGACATAAATACTAATTTAGAACACTACCACGAACAAATATAGCGACGCGCAATAAGAATAACTGCCTCACACTTACGAGTCGTATGGAAGATATCCCGGAAAACTCCCACCAGACAGCAGGACTCTTTATGAGAGATAATAATCTATGTAAATAATTATAGGATCCCTAATCATGTGGCTTTGGAATTTAACGAAATTGCAGATTCTTTGGCGAAGAAAAGAATGCCAGTGTCATTCCTACTTCCTTTGCAGATGCAAATGCCTTGGCAAAATTTAAACTTATGATTCCTTCTAAGATCAAAACTTTTTTTCTTTCTAATGCAGCTGGCAAACACTTAGACAGCTTGGTCTTGGATGCCTTAAGGCAAGCGCTGCACGGATGTACTCACTTTGCATCACCCAGGGGGCGCGTGTAACTTGATGGAAAGCCACGGAGTAAAAACGCCCCCGCAACGCTCTACGATTCTATTAGACCGGGACCTACTGTTTAAAGTGGATTCCGACCACTACAGCACCCATGGGCAAAGCCGGGATTTGAGCCCGATACCTGTGGTACCGAACGCCAGAGTGCTAGCCATTCGGCCATCAGGCCCCCTTAGATCACACTAAATACCAAATTACAGAAAAAAAATAGCTACTACTCTCACAAGATTAAGGGTGAAGAACCACAAAAATACGAAAATTTCTGCTGATGGTGTTAAAAAATACCAAACATGTAGCAACTGACCTCCTTACTCCTCATCCTGTCTTTGGTTGTCCAGCTGTTGCAGCTGCCATGCATTGTCTGGGTCAACTCTCGGAAGAGGATTTATATTCCGAGTTTGCAATCAACATAGCCAATAGTATTCGGGAGCACCACGATATTTAATTTTCTTGTACTCTTCAGGGATACGACAACAACAATAATAGATAATTATAAGAGATAATGGCCATCAAGTCTTTTCGTTTCTGAATGTATGTAACGCTAGCTGGGTTTGTTATTACTGGATTATAAGGCAATTACTCAGTAGAATTTAGTTCACCCAAAATCGCTACATACCTGTTACTCAGGTAAATCAACTTTATTACTTTTATTTTGATGCGCCAAATAAAGCAAAAATAGACAAAATTAACTATAGTTTCTTTTTATTATGTGCATAAAACCTTAAAACGACAATGTCAAGAGAAATACTTTCTCTTTATACGAGACAAGTTATGAAAATTATATTTGTAAGGCTAACTTTATTGTTTTGACTATTTATTTTTTTTTAAAATAAGACTACAATTCAAATGAATATTATATATATAAATGATGGTTGAAGTATTCAAAAATTGTCTGACAGGACTTACGGTAAAATGCATAGCAAACAGAAGGTTTTTATATTGGCCTATGGCCAGGTTTCAGGAGCCAGATACACATGCTGGAGTTTATATGTATAGACAGTTTGATTGCTTGAAGGAAGTTTTCTGGGTTTTCTCCCACACGACTCTTCGAAAAAGGAAAATCTTCTGAAAGAAATGTCTTCCTTTCCTTGTCTATGGGGGGGGGGAGGGTATCACTATGCGATCCTCTTTTGCACACTTTGGGCAAACTAAACCGGGACCTACAGTTTAACGTGGATTCCGAAGCACTCTGACAAACATCCATACCACCGCTAGATTGGAATCTGAAGCCTGTGGTACGAAAGACTAGAGCGTTAGCCATTGGCCATCAGGTCACTGCCTTAGTGTGTGGGTAAGTGGATTAAGGGTTCATCGATGCACAACAACAAAAAAAATGATTTGATTAGGTAGATAAAACTTATGGCACTGCAAAAACATACTTTATTCTTTTCGTTGAGAGTAATTACGCAGTTAGGAGATTTATAAGTAAATTAATTATGGAGATTACGATGGATTATTATGATGGATTTATAAGTAAATTAGTTATGGAGATTATTATGGATTATTATGATGGATTTATAAGTAAATTAGTTATGGAGATTTTAAAGTAAATTACTAAAAATATTTTACCCAAATTACGATTTTGATTTTTTTTTTTTTATGTTTTATCAAACATTTAATGTAGTCAAATTAAAAAGTAGAAAGCTTATTTCATTTGCTAGGAACTTAAAATAAAATATTCATGAGCCTTTACTAACTTTGGCGACATTTGGCTAAGATATTCTTAAATTTACCATTCTAAATCGCCCCTTTTGTTAAACTGAATCGAATTTAAGATGAAACTTCAATTTACTTTTAAATTCAGATTTCGATATTTCAGACTAAATCAAGAAAGAGTAAAATAAAATTAACAATACTGCAAGAAAAGATTTTTAATTGTTGATGTTTTTGTGTAATATAAACACTAGTTTTCTCAAAGAGTTAATGAAAGAAATGATCCATTATAGTTTATACAAATAAGTTCTAGTTCCGCATATGGAGTTATATCGAAAATAACTGTTTAGTTATTAATTGTTTTGTTATTTAACATAATGACGAAATCTGAAGTTAGGCAAAAAGTTCTGGGTTCAAAATCGCAATGTCCTTGAGTAGATTAAAAGATAAATTAAAGTGCGTTTTAGCCAAACTTATCAATTAATTAATTTCATCGTTACGTATCATTAGTTAATTTCATGGATGATTTCTTAGTTTCATATACGTTTTCATTAGTACTATGGCATCGACAACTGGTCCCTAATTGTACCGAATTTAAAACTTAACTTTTAACTTCTTTTATTTTGTATTTTACTTTTTATCAATAGTATTTTTTTTTTTTTTGAGTACCACTTTAATTTGAATTTTTAGAAACTTTGCCTTTTATTTATTTACTAACTTTAAAGCCCCAGGCTCTGCTCTTCTATCGTTCACTTACAACTGACCTTGTACGATTCGCAGATTTCCCTATCATTACCAGTTCATCCTCTCTTAACAAACTTAAACGTTTTTGTTATTTTTAACTTGTAATCCTTTTTGAATTAGATTAACCTATTGAAAATATTTTTATTTTTAAGTTCTCTTTCAAACTACGTTCAGTTTGTAATTCTGCAAAATCCTCTTTTTACTTTATTATTTTAATTATTAAATTATAATTAATAATTATTAAATACTTTATTGAAAAGAAGAAAAAAAAAACTTTTCCTCTCCATATATTATTATCTCTATTTTAATTGTTTTATTTTTAATGCAATGGGCTTAAAGCTAAAGTAACTTCCCTCTCATATGCAAAGAAGGAGTTAGAGGTTACCCATACCAAGGAGCTCCGTCAATCTACAAATCGTCGTCGTAACATTAAAAGCAGCCATTAGAATTCAAAACATATATATTAATTAAGATGTAGGAGGTTTAAGGGGTATTTCCCCCTGTTGGTACTCCGTAAACGGTACGCCAGTTGCCAGTCACACCAATACAAATAAGTTCTAGTTCCGCGTATGAAGTTATATCGAAAATAATTGTTTAGCTATTTAACATACTGACGAAAACTGAAAAAGTAAAAACGAAGTCAAGAACACAATGTTCATGGGGTAGTTTAAAAAGATAAATTAAAAGAGTGTTGTAGCCAAACTTATCAAAGTTAGTTAATTATTTCCTAGTTTCAACTTACCTTCAATACAAGTAAGTTTTAGTTCCACATATGAAGTTATATCGAAAATAATTCTTCTTTATTATTAATACCAATGCTTAATAATTTTTTCTGCATAAAATTTCTTGATTCTACTTAGAAAGAAGCCTCGTCATTATACTAGTAGGCCTTATATAAAAATTATTAGAGTATATTTTCAGTTGCTTAAAGAAAATAACTGAAAAGATATTCTCTGGCAACAGAATACTTCACAATAAATATAAAACATGAAGTAGTTGGTATATAAATTAAATTAAACTTCTGTTTATGTGTACTATTTAATCTTTATTACTTAATCGATACTTAAGACTGATAAAAAACAGCTTATTCTCAACATTATCGTTCTGATTAAAAAAATTATCGTATGATCAAAGAATGATTAAATAATCGATTGATAAGTAAGGCTTAATATTATGTAATATCAATTTTTTTATGTTCAAATGATTTAAATTGCGGTTTATATTATTTGAAAGGATCAGGTGTTTTCTGTCTAGAATCAAATTATTCATTAATTATTTATGAATAGTTCAGATTTTAAGCGAAAAAAAAAAATAAACTACAAAAAAAAAAAGGTTTAAAAGGTTTAAAAAATTATAAAAATTATAAATAGCATTTAAGTCTGGATCGTTTGATAAAGTTGTTTTGGTTTTATTATGATTACCATAAGTTTTTAAATGTTTATAATAATTTATTTTTCTATTGAATGCTTATACCATTACATTATTACATAATTAATTTTTCTATTTAATTTATATTTTAGATTATTAAATAAGCTTACATTTGGAAAATAATTTCGTACTCTTTGTTTTTTTTGTATATTAAAATTTAAATAGTATTAAAAAATTTTTAACATTTGTAATATAAAAATATTATTAATTTAAAAGAATTGATGCATGTTTCAAAAAATTTCAATCATTATTTCAAAGCAATATTAATTTTAATTCATCAAATTAATCACTTAAAAATCTATAACTTTTCATAACATAGCAATAGGGGTTGTATCTATATGGTTTACTACAGTTTAAAAAAATATTTAAAATTATTTTTAACATAGCAATAGCTGTTATATCTATATGATTTACTACAGTTTTAAAAATTATTTAAAAAAATATTTTTAATATAGCAATAGGTATTTTACCAATATGATTTAACCATAGTTTTAAAAATTATTTTAAATTTTATTTTCAACATGGCAATAGGAGTTATATCTATTGGTTTACCATAGTTTTAATTATTTATTTGAATATTGTGAAGAATATTTTGTGTGGTTTTTTTATGTATGTGATTTTGTCTCTTTGTGTCTAGTACTAATTTCCTATAGAAATAGAAATGGCAGATTAGATCTCTGGTGAAATGAAATCAATTTAAAGAAAAAGAAACAAATTTCTTTTATCAAAAATATTTTATAACCCGTTTTGATTCCAGGAAAATGATATATTTGAAGAGCAGTATAAATATACATTAAAAACATAATTGAATTTTTACCACTATTCTTTTAATGCAAAGTAATATAATGCATTCTTTAAAAAAGCTAAGTGGGAAAAAGAACGGTTAATTTTAATTTAAAGATGCATATTAAATTTTTTCCAAGAATTACCTTTCCGTCAACAGATGAAATCTATTTATCTCCTGATATAACAGATGAATAATTTGACAGTTTTATGAAATTAGATTTTTAAACTTTTATTTTGTATTCATACAAGCTATTTTAAATCATCACTTCCTCTTCAGATTCAAGGTCATTTATTTGAATGGTTTGTTAACAGAAAAAAAATATTTAAATGAACTGTTATATATAATGTTTTATATAATTATTATAACTGTTATGCTAGTATACATTAATTTAGTTTTAATAGAAAAAAATCTGCTGTGTTTATCACATTTGTACATATTTCATACATAAAGTCGTAGTTAAACATTGCTCCATAACGATAATGTATCTCATTATTTATTATATAACTTTTGGTTATGCAACCGCAAGAATAATAATCAAAAAAATTATTGCATCACTTTCAATTTCACATTTCATCAGACGATAATTGATTCAAAAGAAGTCGTTTGGTAGAATGAAAAACAATATGAGAACAAAGTTTTTAAGAACATCTTTCTTCTATTTATTCTTATAGAATATTCTTAGGCAAAAGAACATTCAAAATAATTATTCGAATTATTTTTCGAACATTCTTATTTTGAAGGTAAATTTTCAAAAGAGTTCTACAGCTATTTCTTGTTCTTTTAAAATAGAACTTAAAATTGTTTCAACGCACAAAATATTACTAGTTTGAAATGCCAGATATTTTTTGATAATTGTATCTTCCGTTTTTATTTATTGACGTCAATCAGATCTTCCCATCCAGATAAAGAGATAAAATGTTTAGATATCGATTACAAAATATTTAAATAAAAAATAATAATTAAAATTATTTTAATAATTTATTATTTTTGCATAAAAAAAAAAGACAGAATTCATTTTGATATTATATTTTTAAAATCATTCGAGGAACATTTTAGTTAGAAATTAGTGGCAAAGAAGGTGAATGAAAATAAAATGGCGCTGAACTCTAAGGATTGGAATAAAATATGAGGACATTTAAAAGTCCATAACATCGTGGATTATCACTTCTGAGAAATAAATGATAGTATTTTAACCAACTTTATTTCCAAGAAAATGTATCATATAATAAAAATACTCTTAGTAGCCTAGTAAAACTGCACAAAAGAGTTTTTATACGAGTTAGCGAGTATTTGGACAATTAATATTGGGAATTCTCCATTTATCATTTGCAAAGGTAAAATGGAAATAACGACATCATTATATTGCCAAATATCCTTGATTCAAGCAATATTTGCAGAACATTTTTATCATCAAGCGTTTTTAATAAAATATTCACCAAGATAAGTATTTTTATTTATTTAATTCTAGTTACACAGCAGAATTTAGCATTCAATGTCAAATGCCAGACATAGAATTGACGTAGAAAATGATTGCATCATATGAAAAATCACTTAAATTTTATAAAATAGCGTTCCACGTTTAATAAAAAGTCTTCCTAACAAAACAAATTTCAATAAATTGCAAAATTAAAAAAAAATGTCACGTCTTGCAGTCACAGTCAGTCAACCTTATAAATTCTACTATGTAAGTAAATTTTTATGCTGTAATATCAGCCATATGGACATACTATTAAATTAATTGCTTCGAATCAATTAATTAAACCTTTAAGTTTCTAGTTTCCCATTAGTCGATTGAGTGGATCTTAATGGATTAAACCTCAATTGAACCTTTAAGTATTTGTATTGTGTCAACCATTCCCTCTCCCAAAGAAGCATAAAGCAAAGTGCAAAGTTTTGTTTTCAGCTTCCCATTAGTCGAATAAAAGAGTCTTCAGTTTTTTTTTTTCAATTCCTGCTATTAGCTCACACTCTCCCTATATATATCTTGTTCAAATTTTCAATCGTTCATAAAATGCTTTTTATTCCTCCACTAAAGTTCAAATACATTTTTTTGAGCTTGGATGTTAATACACAATGGATGCTGGACACTGGATGTTAATACAGTTTTTCAAATATCAATTCATTCATTAAATTTAATTAATTAATTTTAGTTTTTTTTTTAGACTTAAGTTGCATATATCTACCAATTGATAACGCCAGATAAACTTAAAAAAATGAATGAAAATTATTTATAAAGGACTTTCTGCAATAGAGTGAAAAAAAGTAGGAATTGACTTAAATTTTTTTTTTTTTATATTACTTGTTTTTACTCAGTATAACACGTAAAGATTATTGTAGCATCATACAGCATACAGTGCTTAATTTATAAGAAGGAAAATAATGTATATATGCAGAAAATATATTTTTATAGAGAATATATATTCTTTTATAAGAAGGAAACTGAATTTATTGGTTTACCAAGATGATGCAACAAATCAAACCGCGCTTAAAAATGATTATATTTGTAGAAATCTTTAGTTATATTTTTAATTGAAAAATAAAAAAGACCGCTGAGATCTCCATATTTACATCCATCAATTTTTAATTCCCAAGCAATCATTATACGTTACAAATCTCAAAAGGCGTATATGGAAAGATTTAAATACTAATTAACAAACGTTAGAAATGTTATTAAAGGATACATGAATCCTGCATTCAATTTCGAAAACAAACAGTGCTACACTTGCAAAAGATTGTCACATAGATTGTAACTCACCAAGTTGTTATTTAATACTTTTAAATACAAATTTTTCACCGAAGAGTTTAATCCCTTTTTTGAAATATTCTGTATGAAAAGTACCAATCGATGTCTTTTACAATAAATATTATTTATTACATACTAGTTTTTATCATTCATATTTATATATTTGTTTATATTTCAGTGAACCGAGCGAATAAAATCAGTACCTCCAGCTCTGTGTCGACGACTTCAAAAATTTCATCTGACTGTTAAGAAGGAGAATGAATATTATTATTGTACAGATCCGGTTGACCCGTGTATTGTCCTATCAGTGATGGCGTACATCAATAAAAAATTTTATTCACATAACATGTTGTTGTTTCCCATTCAGCACACCTTTCAAAATATTATTATGCAATTACTAAGATGAAAAGAGGCCCTAGGTTATTTCACTTATGAGGCCCTTTCATCTCCCATTTTTAAATTTGATTTATTAAATTCATTCTCACCATTCATTCCTCCCATTTTAACTCCCATTTTTAATTTAAAAATTTTTCAGTAGTCTATAAACACTTCACTAAAGTATTGAACCTACTGAACTCAAAAAGCGAGAATCAAATGATCGTGTACGCAATCCTAAAATAATCTTTTCTAATAACACGTATTTCATATTATCGAAGTAATAAGAATATAACCGAACGTCGGGATATCAATAGGTCTGTTCGTTTGTCTGCTCCAATCTACACCAATCTGCACTTTATTTATGCAAGAGCAAACCAATTGTACCAGTTAGTAACATACGTCACGTCAATATTTGCCATAGCAATCAGTGAACGTATGAACTATACTTTGGTGCAGTCTAGTATATGCAAACGAACAGACCTAACTCATGCACTAACCCAATTATGTCTAATTAGGGCAACAGTTAGATACAACTTTTGTTCATAAATTTCATTAAACATTATTTGTTAACAAAATTTTATTGAATAATGAATATAAAAGTTTATTTTTTCTTAATAAACGATGCAATTTTTTATTGTATAATAAGTGAAATTCCACAGAAATCCAGAGTAATTTAAATTAATCTATTGACTTTTTGTAATATATTAGTCACTTTTAACCAATTTCAAATATCTCAGAAATGATAATTTAAAAAAATTATGTAATTTACAAAATAAACCTTTTATCCCATAAATTTAAAATTTAAAAATTTTTTAGTTAAAAAAAAAAATTATTCAAAATTTATAACTTCTAAAATTTTTCATTATAATTACAAAAAAGGGGAAAAAAAAAGAAATGGAAAAAAACAGGAAAATATTATCTTTGTTCAAACCAATGCTCATATATTTAAAAAACTAGAAATTAAATAAAATTTTCAGTCAAAAATAATTTATAAATTAAATGATGTAAAATTAAAAAATGTAAAATTCTGTAAAAATTAAATGACGATGTAAAATTTCTGTGACTATAATTTTAAAAATAAAAATAGCATTGATTAATTATTAATGAATGCAGATAATATAAAATAATAACCAAATGCATCAAATGTGGTGCACATTAAAATAAAAGCCAAATTCAAATATTATTTTATTAATACTTAATTTATTTTTTAATTCAAAATAATACGTCAATGTTATAATTACCTTTATTTTCGTAAAAATCATATTTTTCATATTTTCATAAAAAATCAAAAGTACCACTAAAAAGTAAAATATATCAAAATCCTTAAAATCATATTTAAAAAAACTATTTAAATGTAGCTTATAAATATCTTACAAGTTAAAAAAAAAAAAAAAATATATTAAATGTGGAAAAAAAGATATTGAAGATGGAAAAAAAAAAAAAAAAAAAAGATATTGAACATGGGGAAAAAATTATATTCAACATGGGGAAAATATATTAAACATAGGGGGAAATACTAAACATGGGGAAAAAATCCCTATATGTAGCATTGAGGTAATGCCTTACTTATCTTGCTCTTTATGTCAAAGGTGGGGAATGGCTGTTGAAAACCTATTTATAAATCCAGCAACTTAGTTATTTGTGAGGCAGAAAACTGCAACCGCAACTTTTACAGTGATTAATTAGAACTCAGTTTTTATGCCACAAAAAAAACGCGTCAAATATCCGTGACTTTCTAAATATACAAACATTTCTAGAAAGCGATTAAGAGTTTGGCATAGAAAAAGCATTCATGCAACAATGAGAATTCTTTCTAAATTTTTTGCAACATAACATTTCTTGCATAAAATGAATTTGCTTCTATCATGTAACATTTCAAGTTTTAATGCGAGTTGAAATTTGAATACAATATAACTCATAAGCATAATAAACCAATTAATTAAAATAATTTATTATGTTACATATAATAAATGATAAGATTATTATTATTAGATACGATACGATATTAATTAAGCATAAAATTAAGAATAAATTCTTTCCCATTGAAAATATATTGAAATTTACATATTTTAAATTAAGATAAAATAAAATTCATAAATAGTTAACTCAGCAGAAAAGAATAGACATTGTTTTTGTATTTTTCAAACGTTCATTTTTTATGCTTTGTAAAATAAACTCAAATTATCAATAAAAGTTTATGAATAGAAGCTTGAGGATTAAATTATTGTGACCAACATCAGATTTCAATTTTTTTCGATAAATATTAATGACTACCAGAAATAGTTAATAGAGGTTATTATACAAAAATTTCTAATAAAATATTTGTTAGACATATTTTTAATTCTCCCAGCAGAATATTGGGAATTTTATAATTTTTCCCTCTACATATTTTCTCCAAGTAACTTAATTTTGGGATGATTTTTACACCAAAGTATTCATTTCAAAGGATAAATATTATATTTTGTGGAATGGTCTGGCTAATAAACCTTAAGATTTCTGAATCAAGAATATTTGATTCTAAACTCTTTATGCAATGCCATACTACTAAAGTTTTCGTGTCTGTTCTCAGAATGGGCACGATAAATCAGTAGGCCGGAATCTCCTTTCATTGAACTCGAGAAGGACTGTTGTTTTATCCCACATGGTAGACAGCAGCATCCAGACCATGTCCAAGAACCCGTGTGGTTTCATGGAAGGAGGGGAAGGGGGGCAGCTTCTGTTGTGATGGAGCACCCGTACGTAGAAGTCTGACTTGGCTTCGTGCCGCTGAAGAAGGAGGGGATTGCCTTCCGGGAGGACTTTTTATGGGGGAACTAACCAGTATTCACTCATTGTTTGGCAAAAAAATCCGGTTCCATGACTTGGCTCAGCGACGCTGACTTTTTACGTGGTTGGATTGTCAGCACTGACCAACGCTCTACAGTGGCCTGATGGCTAATTGGCTAGAGTCCTAGCCTTTGGTATCACAGGCTTCAGGTTCAAATCCTGGTGGTGGCATGAATGTTTGTTGGTGGTTCGAAATCTACGTTAAACTGTAAGTCCCTGTCTAATTAGCCCAAAGTGTGCATAAAATGACCGTAGAGCGGCAAACCAAATCAAACCAAGCACAACGTCTACAATCATATTAGACCGGGAACTACTGCTTAAATTGGATTCCGAACTACTACAAACGTCTATGGCACAGCCATGACCCAAACCGGAAAGTATTGGCCCCGTGGGCCAGAGCGATAGCCACTAGGCCATCAGGCGCAAGAAGGAGTGAAGTGTAACAGGCTTTGATGCACATTGGTAAGCTACATATTATTTAATGTAGTGAAGAAAGAAATCCTATTCATAAAAACCATTCACCAAGAAAAAATTATTTTATAAACTATTAAAAACGCTCATATTATTACATTTCTTCTAGTATGGAACATTTGTCCTTTTGAAAATATCTAAGAACTGAAATATTATTAATGTAATATATATTACAGTTATATTATATTAAACATATATATGACTGAAATATATTAAATTGTTCAAATATTCTAATATATTAAATATAAAATTGCACACTTTCGAGAAAGATTGGTATTAGTAAAAGATTGGTATTGAATACTTTACATTTGACAAGAGATAGGGAAAAAGATAAAATCAAACACAAAATTCCGTATAAATCTTTTAGCAATTAATCTTTCAGATATTTTTTCAACAAATACATTTTTAATTCATGAAATTAAAATGCCAATTGGATTTTTTTAAAAATGTTTCCGTTTCTTGATAGTGATTGAAAAAGTGACGAAAATTACGAAAACAGGTTGTAATTAAAAAAAAAGTCTTGCGTCTCCTCCATACTGTTAAGACTTTTAAATTAAAAACAAGTAACATATAAAAAAAAAAATTTTAAGTCAATTCCCACTTTTTTTCACTGCAGAAGTCCTTTATAAATAATTTTAATTCATTTTTTTAAAAAGTTTATCTGTCGGCATCTATTGGTAGATATATGCAACTTAAATCTACAAAAAAAAAATGAAATTAATTAGTTAAAATTTAAGTAATGAATTAACATTTAAAAAACTGTATTAACATCCAGTGGCATCCACTACAAGTATATCAAAATGTGTTTGAACATGAATGGATGAATAAAAAGTATTTTATGAACGATTGTAAATTTGAACAAGATATATATAGGGAGAGTGTGAGCTAATAGAAGGAATTGAAAAAAAATTACTAGATTTACAGTAAGTATGATGATCATGAAATCGAAAGTATAACATAAAGCATGATTCAGAAAATATTTCAGTACCTGCACGCGCTGGTGTCGACTCGAGAAAGAGGGGAGTTTTGATAAATTTAGCAACCCGCATCATTTGTCAGATGCATTGGGGCTGAACGCACAGCACTTGCCAAACCCTTGACGGAAAAAGGTGATGTGATGAATATTCTATTCCTTAAATAAATCTACATAATTGAAATCCTGACGAGGAATGATTGGAAGTGAAAATAAGCCTCTAATGATGTTTATCAAACGTGTTTACACTAACGTCATTTTTTTTACTCATGATCTTGAACATCATTCTGAACTTCAAATAAAAACCGGTTGTTGTTGGCATTGAAAATACGATTTCGTTATTGAAGGTTACAAATGTATGCCTTAAGTTGATGAATATAAACATTTTTTTAGTATAAGGGATACTCTTTAAAGGTAACGTTATAAATATTGTTTAAAAATGAAATTTTTAATATTTTTATATCACATATTAGACATTGTTTCTACTACTGTTGTTTTATGAAAAAATCTCAGATTTCCTACATAACAAGTACTATAAAAAAAAATTCCTATTTTTTTCTCTATATTGCAGAATGTCCTTTATAAATAATTTTCATTCATTTTTTAAGTTTATCTGGCACCATCTATGTCCTTTATAAATAATTTTTTTTTTTTTTTTAAGTTTATCTGACGCTATCTATTGGTAGATATATGCAACTTAAATCTTAAATAAATAAAAAAATAACATCAAATGTCAACCATTACAAGTTCAAAAAAAAAAAAAAAAATGTATTTGAACTTGAGTGGAGGAATAAAAGTATTTTATTAACGATTGGAAATTTGAACAAGGTATATATAAGGAGAGTGTGAGCTAATAGAAGGAATTGAAATAAAAGACGACGACGACGACGATTTGCAAGATTGACGGAGAATCTTGGTTGCTTAGCAACCTCTATTCTCCTGTTTTGTGAATGAAAGGAGTTTCTTAAGCTTTAAGCCCATTGATTATGTAGAACAAGAGTAATATATATATTATTAATTTGTTTAAAAAATTAACTTATGAATTACTTATAATTTGTATTAATTAATAAAAAAATTGTATGCATATATAATTTTTTATATTATTATTATAATTTTTAAGAAGTTAATAAAAAATAAACAATAGAAACAAACAAAAACGATTGGAGGAGAAAATGTGACTCAGCGGAGAAACTGCATGGTAATTCGAAAAGTTGGATATCGAAACGTTAATGAATAATATTCAGAACAGCGCGAGGTCTTTTGCGATTTTGAAATCGGAAATGTCGTAAACATGGTTGCTTAGATCATTCAAAACAGAATTATTAATATTTGAAATGGAGTTATAAAATTTTTGTGCAATTTCATAAACAAATTGTTTAAAACTTGGGAGGAAAAAGCATGTCTGGTATCCTCATTTCGGAAATACCAGGGTGAATTTGTAATCATACGTAGTATTTAATTTTCAAGTCTTTGCATGATCTCGAAATTCGACGAAGCAGTAGATCCCAAATAGGACTCGCGTATGCAAGTATTGGACGCAAGTAAGCAATATAAATGAGTTTTTTATTTTCCAAGGACATAGTATCCTAATAAGTGGATACAGTACGCGAATGCATCTATTAAATTTATCCCTAAGATAGTTAAATGAGGAACATAATTCAATTTGCGTTCTAAAATACACCCAAATATTAAACACCAAAAATACCCCAGCCCAATTAATAGTATTATAAATTTTGATAGAAGGAGTGTTAATAACACTTTTGCGCGTCTATAGTACTGCTTCAGTTTTCTCAACGTTTCATTGAATTTTCCATTTTATAAGCCATTGTTCAAGAAGATTAATATAATTCTGAAGGTTTTTACTAACGATAAAATGTTTACGATCTTGAGTACTGTATCATCTGCAAAAAGGCTGATTTCTTTTATTAGCATTTTTAAAAAAGACTTACTACATAATTAAAAAAAATTATGTATCTGTTATAATATCGTAATATCGCATAGACAATAAATGCATATATTTTTATCCAACACTTGTAATTTTTTTATGTTTAAATTTTACTTTTTTAAAAATTTTTAGTAGACATTGACTCCAATGATACTAAAAAATAATTAAGATAATCTATTCCCACCCCTGAAGCATGGAGGAGAATGTGTGGGTTAGGTTTTTCCATGAAAAACTTTCAAAAATGCCTCACCCGCACGATCTCGGAAAATAAAGGATAATAACCATTATTTTCTTCTTCTGTGCAAATTAAACACAGCCAAAACTAGAGCATAAATGAGAGGAAGCAAAGTATTGGCAAATCACAAAATTTACGAATTTACAATTTTTTTTAAAAAATTAATCACTAAATTTGCAAGAATTAATTGCCGTAAATGGTGAAATTATGACTTGAAACATATATTAGTAGAAATAATGAAAATGAGCAATGAAATTCAAAATTTACTCTGTTTCGATTCTGTTGACGTTCAGAAATTTCATCAATTTTAGAATAATTGGAGATATCATTTAATCAGCTATCCGTGAGAATAATCATAAGAAAATCGTTTTAGTTTCTGTTGTTCGCACTGTTAGACTATCATTGGTGCTATATTAAATATCTTCAAAATTATAGCACGCGTACGGGGTTAAAAAAAACTACAACCCACCCCTATCATAATATATTTATCACTTTCTCCCTCTCTTTTTGTGATTCCTCCCTCTTATAGTATGTGACTACCCAAAAAAGTGCAGGAAGCTACATCTATAAACAAGAAGAAATTCTTAGAAATTTCAGCAGAAAGAAAAAGAATGGGTTTTTTTTTACCCCACTGCTTGTGCCTGCAGGTTAAAGTAGCACTACAACGCTCAAATCTTTATAAGGATATTACATATTAAAATATTTATAAATAAATGACATTCATTTAAGTAAAAGTAGCACTAAATTTAGTTTGCAAGTTATATGCTTAAATTTAGTCGCAAGTTATAGTTTAATACATTGCTTATTTTATATGAGCGGACTCATGGCGGTGTGACTAGTGCTCTGGCGCCGCATGCTTTAGGTTCCAGTCCCGCCGGTGCCATGGTTGCTTCTAGTGGTTCGGAATCCACTTTAAACCGTAAGTCTCTGTTTAATACGACTTTTGGGAGTAGGATTGACAACCCTACCTTATAAAAAGAAAAACATTTCTCGTTTCGAAATCTGCTAGTAGGCGGACGGCCATGGTCTAACACTGACTAGTGCCAGGGAGTTAGTTTTCATTTTATATGATCTTAATATTTTTATAAGCATATCTAGTAATTAAAAGAAATTAAAGGATAAAAAGGACTCGGGATAAAAAAAATTGCACAAGAAATTATTAATTTGATGTACATTAAACTTCTTTAAATCCTCAATAAAGTATTTTGTTGAAAATAATTCAAATTTTATATCAGCAGGATTCAAATTTTGCTGTAAATTTATAAAGAAAATATTTTTTATTTTATTCAGAAATTCAGAAACAAAAATAGCTAATGATTATCAAAAGGATTCTTATTCGAAATATAAGAATTATTTTAAAACAACGATTTACTTTTTTTTAAAATACAGAAGAATACAAAAATAAATTGTGCCCTACTTTCATTCAAAGGAGGGCAAAAAACAATAGATATTTATATTTTTTTTTTTTACTTTATCCCATTACCAGAAAAAAAGAGTGAAAAAAAGTTAAATAAATGTAAATAAATAAGTCCCGTAACTGGATGAACAAAAAAAAAAAAAAAACTTTTTTTTTTTTTTTTTAGAATCCGTCACTCGCAATTTTTTGAGCAACCTGCAAAGAACTCAAATGTTCTGAAGACCTACTTTTTGTGAAAATAAAAGAAAGAATGTTTACACCTGATAATGCTGACAAGTCTCGTGTCGTGTGGCATATAGTTACCCATTTCGATGGAAAACAAGTAGTTCAGAATATCTGTAAGGAACATTACAGAAACTATTCGACAACAGGTCGACCTTGACAAACAAAAACAGTCTCAAATACGCTTGTTCCTTCCGATTTTAGGCGCTGACGAATCCCAGGCAGCTGCAGGAGCGACGCTGTCTCACTTTGGGAAGCGACTCTGGGCAACGGCCCAACTCTTTTCTCGACCATCAAGGGCAACCACGAAAATCGGAGTAGCTTCTCTCAAAATAAAACTTACCGCAATACTGTGCAAAATCCACGGGGCGGAAATTACCTAAATTGCGTAGGCAGCTGAGAGATTCCTGAATCTTTCCAGCTGGGTGGTAATCTTTTATTCTTTTCGACTATCTTCGAACCAAGAGGAAGCCTGTTCCCAGAGATCCGCCTTCTCATCTCCTAATCGAGTTCGATTTCGTTAACTTAAAAACCCGAGGCTCATCCCAGAAAGGTCATTATGGTGTTTCACTATCACAAGCCTCTGACCACGATGTACGGTGACAATTACCGTTACGGTACCTCGTTGTACTCACCCTCCGTCAATGATGTGGAGAGGAATTATCGAACCAGCCTGTCCAAGACTCATGTCAGATCTGACAGAGGTGACCTAGGCATGTATACCTTTGCTGGGTCTAATGTCCATGGAGGTACACCTGCTGCTGAGAAGATATCGGGAATTAAGACTACAAGACCCTACAATCCTGACTTATACGCCCCTATAAATCCAACTGAGTACGGTCGAGGCTATTATGACCACCTTCGAGCAACCACACCACCACCAAGAGTTAGGAGCAAGGCCGCTGATTTATATGATCCAATAGATCCAACTGAATATCATCCACATTATTACGATCACTTGAGGGCCTCCTCTCCAGAACCAAGGTCAAGATCCAGGCCCATTCCTTACTATGACTTACTGCAGGATTCCAACTATATGACAGGTCCAGCTAAAGTGACCACAGCTGATTACAGCTTTGACACCAGCAAGAAGACGAGTACAGATTACAACTACGACTATGACTCTGGAAAAAAGACCACAACTACTAAGAAGACGACCACAACGACAGATTACTGGGTGCCACTCACCACTCACATCTACCATACTCCATACCACACTTACTTTTACAAAGCCACTCCATACAGCAGTTATACATACAGAACCGCTGATGACTTATACACTACAACTTCCTCGATGACTACAAAAGATACTCGACAACGACCACAACGACAAGGAGCAAAAATATTGATGCTCTAGATCTGAGCATGTCTTCCAAAAATTATGAAAGCATAAATAGTAGCCACTATTCACAAAAGTGGTAAGTACTCTTCTTTTGTAGTTACAATACTAATTTTAAGACGAATTATATAGTGGGAAATTAACACTGAGATAAATCGAAATTTGAAAAAAAATGAAAGCCAAAAAAAAAAAAAAAAAAAAAATCCACATATATTATCATTTTGGTTGCAAGTCTGTTAAAATTATAAGACATTCTTTTTAGCATTATTAAGAGCTTTACAAATATAAATAATCTTTTATGTAAAATTATAATAAATATAATTAATTATTAAAAAAATTAATTAAATATTTTTAAAAGGTCAATATTTAAAAAGACTATATATTTTATGTCAAAAGTCAAGCTATATTTATTTATTCAAGTCAAGCTATAAAGTGATTTTTTTTTTTAAATTATGCTTTAGTTTTTAACATTTAATGAATATAAAACAAACAAGTAATGTAAAAAAAATTTTTTAAAGTCAATTCCTACTTTTTTTCACTCTATTGCAGAAAGTCCTTTTTAAATAATTTTCATTCATTTTTTTTAAGCTTATCTGAAGCCATCTATTGATAAATATATGCAACTTAAATCTAAAAAAAGAAAATTAATTAATGAATTAATATTTAAAAAACTGTATTAACATCAAGTGCCATCCACTACAAAAAAAAAAAATGTATTTGATCTTGAGTGGAGGAATAAAAAGTATTTGATTAACGATTGAAAATTTGAACAAGATATATTTAGGGAGAGGGTGAGCTAATAGATGGAATTTAATAATGAAGAAAGTTGTATAATAAGAATAGTATTTAATATTATAAAATACATTACATTTTAAAATTAAAAAAAAAAATCCCAAATCAGTTACATTTTATCCATTCTACAATACATTTCTAACAGAAAATGTGAACGGAAATATAAAATTTTCTTTTAATATCGTATTTTCCTATAATAAATATAACTTTTAGAAAACTTCATATTAAGAAATGTGATGCATTAGAATTTGAAACTTTAATAAGGAATACTGTAGTGTTAATAATACACATGTTAATAATACACAATATATTATTTAAAAAAAAAAAAATTATAAAGAATGAAAAAATAAGTAGTAAGAAAAAACCATCCATCAAAGTCAATCAAAATAATTATAAAATCTAATTAAAATTTAATTAAAAAATTAAACAAAAACAGATATTTAAAAGCTGTTTAATAAAACGGAACTTATATTTTATTTAGAAAGGACTACAGACTTAATGAGAAGTCATCAGATGAACACCATTTATGAACTTCTAAAGAATACGCCGATACAGATCTTCAATATGTATTGAACAGTTGAAAATTGTAACAATATTCATAAAAAATTAAATTTTTATCTATTCAAAAGTTGTATACATTAATTTTGCTACAAAAACCTTACGATTTATTTTTAGTTACATATTTCAAATTTTAAACATTTTTAGAAAAAGTATTTATTTTATTTTTAATTTTTTTTTTAGCTCATTGAAGATTTCAGATAAAGTTGAATTGATATGATTAAAAAGAAAAGCAACACTTTGAAATATATTTTAAAAATTAAGAAACTATCAGAATGAATTTTGATATTCATTTTAGTATATATTCCTAATTAATAGTTAATTTTTATGCGAATATGAATACATTACTTCAAAATTTAACAGCTTATAGTAAATGTCAAAACAACTTAGAAAGCAAAACGAAACACTCAGAAAATGAACAAAATTCAAAATCATAATTATGAACAGTACTACATCAAATGGATTCATCTGCAGCCCAATTGGCTGAACTTGTGCGGCTATGGTAGAAAGATTTATCAGTACCAAAAATGTTTTCCAAATCAATTGCTTTTGATTTCTAAAATTACCAAAAAGGAGTTCAGTATCTGGAGATTCGTAATATTGTTTAAGCAAGTATTTTTTCAAGTAAATCCCAGTTGCCCACGAAGGTACCTTCTTTTGCTGTCTTAGTTTCAACAAAACTGTTATCACTAATATCAGAAATTTCGTAAGAAGATATATCAGAAGATTGCTTACCCTTTTTCGAATCTTTTTTCTTTTTCAGATAAAAATTAAAAACTTGCTTAGAGTTTTTTTTAACCACATTACTTTTAAGATGAACTGGCTTTTTCTTCAGATTGTAATCTCGTGGTACTTTTATGTTTGCTGTTTTGGGTAGTTTTTTTATTTCTTTTATTTTTTTATTCTCAGAATTAGGATTCAATTTTGAATCAATATTACTGATATCTTTTAATACAACTACAGGTTTCAATAATGATAATTTGGCATCGTTTAGAGTGTTGCTATCCGTCAAAGACATAAATTTTGCTTTTTGAATTTATTTAATGGTGTCGAATTTGGTTGGATCGGCTCTGAATTAGTAATATTTTTCGATATAATTCTCGGTTTTTTTCATAGCTGATTTTAGACTACTTTGCATTACATTATCAGATAAAATGTTCAATTTTGTTTTTTTAGGTTTGTCTTTTGTTTTCAAATTTGAATTAACTACAAATTTGTCACTATAGTTAGAAAGATTATTTAATAGTACATAAGTCTCCATTGAAAGTTTTGCATCATTTTCAATTGCAGAATTACATGCAACAGCACTACTTTCATCGGCCTTTGATTAATTCCCTTTTCTTTACAGAGATTTGATTATGAGTGTGTTTTTCCTTGATGTTTAAATAAAGGTTTCTTGGTACGAATGCTATTCTGCTGTAACAGGTTGCCTAAATTTTTATCCTTTCCACATAATACTCTTGTACCATCTATGCTAATATCTTTATATTCACTTGCTAAAGTAGATATTTTTCTTGTCGATCTTAATTTTCTTTTCTTTTGAGTTTTTGATGGAGGATATACGTCATTGGTAATAGTTGGGGAACCCTTTATTATACTCTCATTCTGGACTGTATTCGTTTTTGATGATCGATTACTGTTTTCACTGCTTAAATTTAAGGAACTAGCAGAAATAGAATAATTTTGAAGAACCTCAGTAGGTAATTCTTGCGCAATGTCAATGAGCACAACACTTTGCCTCAGAAAAATTTTTTTGTCATGCACATGATTATAAACATGTGAAAAATTTAGTTTTCACTACTAGAGCGTTCTTGCTGATTTTCATTTATCAGTTCAATAGAGACAGATCTTTCAATTTATTTTCAATTGAGTAAGTGCGGCTCAATTGTGCAGCATTTGGCGATGATTCAAATATTTGATTTTCCGGAGATATTTTTGAAACTTTATTTTTGCCGAGATTTTGGCACCTCACTTTATTTTTCTTATCTACTATTTTTCTTTTCAATACTTCTTCATGTTGTTCAAATCTTTTCATTCTTCTCTCTTCACTTAAACGTAGTTTTTTCTCCTTTCTTTTTCTAATCTTTCCCTCTCTCTTTCGTGAGTTTCATTTTTTTTCTCTCTCTTAAGTTTCTTTTCTCCTCTGCTTTCTTCCTCAAGAGTAATTTCCTAGAAAATCCTGAAGGAGATTCTTGATTTATCTTCTTTCCATTTTTGCGATTTTTTTGGCAAAAGCTGGTGACATTTGGGAGATCTTGGATTCTTTTTATTTTGGCTATTTTTTGTCACAGGTTGAAGGAGTTTAGGAGAGCTTAAATTGAACATCTTATTATTCTTTCTTAAATTAGGTTTCTGTTTAGGAGCCTTAGAAAAATTTCTCAGACATTGTGACTTAGGTGGCTTATTTTTATCAGAGGTAGGATTTATTGGCACTCCAATAAAATTAAAATTTAACATATCGCTGTTAGTTTCAGTGTAATCATCACTGGATGAACTTAATATTAAAGGTGAAGAAATAAATGCATTATTATCAGAAATAAATTTTGAATTTGATCCTTCTGAACTGCTAGCAACTGTGGATTTTTTGTAAGTTCCAAATTTGGGTGATATAGATAAATTTTTCAGAAATTCTATTTTTTGTATTCTCATCTTCATTCTTTAAATTTTCTTTAGTATGTTTTAAAGAAGTTTCAAAAATAGGTGGTGTTTCAGTTTCAACACTTACTTCATTACTGCTATCAGAATCGCTAATTATAATTGTTTGATTACCACTTTTTAAAATAGGTTCTTCATTAAATTTCCTCCATTGAGAATTTTGTATTGTTACATTATCATTACTAATAGAAGTTTCTTGAATAATATTATCATCAATGTTATTCTTTATTTTGTCAAATGGCATTGATTCGCAAACATCAGAAACGACTTTGTTCGAATAAGAATTTGCTTCTTTAGATGAGTTAGAGATATTTGCTTGTAATGTTCTAGTAGGTAAAAAGTCATTGTATATTTCATTAGTCTTATTTTTGTTTGTATTATGTTCTTCTTCACAGTTATCGCGATTAGGATTAACTTCAATATCTTCTTCTGAAATATTCGCGCATGATCTTCTTCGTTACAGTAGAAACAGTAACAGTTTCCTTTGAAAAGACTTCTTCATTACATTCAACCAATTCTCGCATTATATCAATATTTTGATATTTTTCATATGTAAAATTAAAGTTGGAATTCGAATTGTTAGGGAAATTTAAATTGGGAGAGTTTGAAGAAATTTCTACTGATGCATTAAGGGAATAAACATTCTTAATTTTGATAAAATTTTCAGAAGAATCATTTTCATAGCAAAACTCGCCTTGAAATTCTGATTGATATTCGTGTGAATCAGAATTTTTATCAGCAAAATAATTATTTAAAACACACTGAGTAGTATTTTCCAACGGTAATTTCTCACAAGTATTCGAATTAACATTTAGAATATTATTAACAGTTCTTACCTCCCTCTTCTTGAGTACTTGGCATTATATTATCATTTATAAACTCAGATTCATTTTCCAAACTGTTTTTATTCGAATGCAGATGAATTTTATTTTCTTCAAAATGATCACTCTTCTTTAGACTCTTTCTAGGTGTTTCACTAATGGAAAAGCTTTCTAATTCTTCTAGAGATTTACAAGCCACAATTGCTAAAGCCTTTTCTGTAACTCTTTTAATAAAGTCCATATTAAAACCAATTTTAGAATTAATTATGTTATCCGCCTTTTGAGATAAATCAAGCAGCACTTCGTGAATCATAATTATCCCAAAATACCCGAAATTTTCCACTATAACGATACGTAAGACAGCATTTTATTCTAATAAAAACAAAAATAAAATATCTTTTGCTGCCAATAAATAATTTAACAATTTAATAAAGACGTTGCCAAACAATGAAAGTTAAATACATCGTTTATTTTTTTTAGAATTTTAAATTTAAAACTATTGTTTTGAAGGAAAAAAATCGTCAAATAAAATTATGGTAAAAAATGAAGACAAAATAATTAATCATTGATGAAAATTAAATTTATATGAAAAACAAAAAAGAAAAACCTCAAAATTTATTTTTAAAAAATAGTTTTTTATTTTTATCAGAATTCCTGGAGGAGAAAAACGCTGGACGATTCTTGAATTACGAAATTTTTAAAAGAATGAACAAAATCGTTTGGTTACTTAACAAATTACATAAATAAATTAAAATTAATTTTATTAATTAATTAAAAAAATAATGTTAATTTTAGCTTTATTTTTTAATCTGGATTATTTGATAAAATACAAATAGAATTTTAAATGTAACTTTTAAAAACGATTTTTGAGATTTCTTAATCGATTAAGAAAAAACAATAATCATTTTAAACTTATGAAACATTGAGGTAAGTTATTACTTATATAAATTACAATTTTAAGGTATTCGAAATTATTTACATATTTTTTGTTTTCATGATTTAGAGATAAAATTTCCTATTTTTTCACCTAGAATATCCACGAGATGTCTTTTGGAAGGTTTAAGTAATATAAATGAAGGCATTAATAATTATGTACTCACTTTTTAAAATTGCATGGAACGCATGGATTTTTGAATTAATCAAAACGAAAAAAATGTAGGCCAAAATTTCTTGTTTTACTTATTATATGAGCTCATATATATATTTATATGAGTAACATTTTTTCATGAAGTAGATTAAGAACGGAAAAAAAGTCTTATTTTTAGGTAAACAGTTTTTTCATATTGTGATTTACCTTTCGAATTTAAAAAAACATTTATGCCTTATAGAAAACCAGATATTCAGGAAATAAATAGAAAATAAAAAAACAATGTTATAAATATTTATAAGGCTTATGGTTGTTAAATATTTTTTAAATAAAGTAATCTTTTTTGATAAGGAAAAAAAGAAAACAGTTTTTTGAAGAATTATCTTGTAAACTTATGTTTTTATTCCACAAGAATATTAATAAATTTTTGACGTAACATTTTATGTTTGGATGAAGACATTTAATTCATTTTTAAATTAAACACATGTTATGATTTTTTGACACAATTTAAAAGAATTTCTTCACTACGAGAATAAAAAAATTCTTAAAACTTTAATTAACTTTACCAAACCATACGATGTTAATTTATTGACTCGGAATTTTAAAAACAATTCAGTATAAGCCAATTGATACAAAAATCGGACAAAAATTTAATTTTATCTAACTGCGACTGTATATAGTAAAACGTGCTTTACATAATAGTTCAAATTTCTATTCAAAATAAAAAATAATGGCGGTACATTTAGTTTAAATTTTTTTCCTAGTTTTCGATACATTAAATAAAATAATATTTATATTTACAGTATCTGTAATTAACATTTAAGTAATATAGGATAATATAGAATATTTAAGTACTATAGAATTTAATTGAAAATTAAATACTTTTTCTTATAACGGAAATTTTTGCTATCTTGAACAATTTTTGTCCCAAAAACATAACCATTGGTTTATTTGTTATTTTAATGGAATTATGATTAAAATAAAACACTACCTGTTTCGTTTATTAGTAAATTAAGCCAAATCTCAAAATAGGGGCTGTTGGGATTTTTTGGCCTTTTGGGGGATTCCAACTGAGTGAAGAGTTGCCAAATATGGTAAACCGTATGATACCGTTCTTGTATTATTTGCAAATTACTTCACTTATAGTCGCAATCCGAAACTTGGCACACTTTGGCGGAAGGAATTTTTGACGCCAAATCCCAACGGCTCCTGTTCCGCGATTTTACCGTAAATTATTGCAATTATTGAGAATAATATGTATTAATTTACGGCATTAATTCAGTTACTGTTTCACCTACGCGATTTCTCTAAATCTTTTTTTTTTTTAAAAGATGTATAAAATTTTAATATTTTTAGTGTTGGAATTGTATTAAAAATGATTTCCAGTTTTTCCTTTTAATTAGCTCCTTCAGAGGTCAGATTTAGGAGTTGGAATTCATAGTAAATCTGTGATGTGATTGTGAAAAATTCAATGTTTTAAAAATGTATTGACTTTTATAACAGTAACTAATCAATATTTATTTTAATTAAAAGCATTTTTTAATACTTCCTATGAGAAAATTGGCTGTAATGAACAAAATGTCATAACTATATCAACTCCAATATCGATACATTTTGAAGACGACAATAAAATAACATTGCCAAAGTAAAATAAAAGCATTATTTTTTTTCAGAAATGGCCAATAAATGTCAGTTTAATACATTATGTTAAATAAATATAAAAAATAAATATTTAACTGATACGATCATTTATTGAAAGAATTACAAAAATAAATAAAATAAAATAAAAAAAACCGCTGGTATTTTCTCAGAAATTAATATCTCAATAACTTTTTTAAAATAAAAATAATGCATGCGAATTAATTAAAAATAAACTTACTATTATAAAAACTTTTAAATGTAGATGAGATTTGAACAGCAAAAAAAAGCGAACAATTCTGAGTTATTCAGCAATCACTGCATAGAAATTTAACCATAGTTCAAGAATCTATTACTGTGACTTTTACATGAAGATTATTTCACTTGCACTACCAGTTCTGTATTAAAGCATTCGTTCCAATACATTCGTTTTATATTACTTATTTGTTTTGCAAGAATTTTCGTATTTATTATGAATTTATTTCAATTACATTTTAAATTAAATAAACCTGGAATTCATAAAATTTTCCTTTTAACTGTGCAAATGCATTATTTCAATTTTATTAACATAGGTTACCAACCATTAAAATGACAGTTAAACCACTTTAAGTTTATGATCGTTTCATTTTAATTTGTTGAATGCGTAATAAATATTTTATGTTAGCAATCCCACATAGATAACATAGATGAATTTTTGTAATATTTGCCCATTTATATGAAATTTATATTTTCTGCATTATTTCAAACCATGTTATTATTTTCAATCATTAAACAACGTTTTATAACGTTATTTATTAAATAACAGAATACAGTTGTTAAAAAATCGTTCATATCTCACAGAATTATTAACTTATATTGTACGTGGTATTTTTAACTCTACGAATATACTCTGATTTATTAATTGGTTCTCAAGGTTAATACTTTTCATTGCGTGATTTTTGTTTCAAATATTCAGTATAGAAAATGTATCCCCATTATTCTATAAAAAAAATAAATATTTAACGATAGTTAAGTCAAAAAATTAATAAGTAGTGTGCAAAATAAGATATTCACTATGACATGCATAATTAATAATGAGTAATTACGCGTGATTAATTATAACAAATAATTTTGTTTAAATTATATTAAATAATTATTATTTTAATTAATTTTAATAATAATTATTAATTGTAATTAATTTTATTATTTTTCGATTTAAATAAAATAAAAACTTCATTATTTTTCACATTTTATGTAATAAGAATTTTAAAAAAATAAATAAAACATAAAAGTATCAATGTTTTAAAGAAATTTATGACTTTAAAACTATCAAGCGGCATTTCCATCAAATATTAAAAATAGATATGTAAAAATACATTTATTATGAACTATATTCAGGAAAAAAATCCTAATTGCTATTTTAAAATTTTATTTTGTCGTCATTTTAAACATTTAATACCTAAACCTCGCATCTCCTTTTCAGCCAAGAGATTCAGAATCAATTGAATGAGGTAAACAAGTGGGTACATGATGCCGAGACAAAGCTCAAGAGTGAAATCGTCAGCAACCGAAGCAAAATTCAGTCAGAACTGTCAGAAGTTACTTCAATCCTAGACGAGACAGCTAAATACAGCGATGACCTTCACAGAGTCATTCGAAAGCAAGCCAAACAGATTTCGGTGTGTTCTATTTTTTTTCCCTCCTAAAACTCATTGCATTTCCTAGAAGTAATACATTCGTTTCTATTTATATTTTATGTAGTTCTATTATTAAGCCATGAATTTAAAAATGATTCGAAAATCAAAAAAACAGAGGCAAAAATTAATTTGATAAAATACATTTATCTTTGCATATTTTGAAACGTGAATTATTTAATATCCAAATATTATTTTAAAAATTAATATATCTTTCTGTCTATATATATAATCGTCAGGGTCAATATATACATTACCCATAAAATTTAGAATTTAATGTAAGAGCAAAACGCATAACATCCAAAAAAAAAAAAATTAGAATTCCAAACGATTTTCTTTTTAGAAGAATCTCTTTTCACTTTGGAATAAAACTGTCTTTGCTTTCACCAAACGTTCTTTCAGAACAATTTCAATTATAATTATTTAATTATATAATTATTGAAAAATGAAAGAAATTTAAATAAATATTATATATTAAAAACTCGTGAAAATATTTAAAAAATATTCTGCATAAAAAAACTTTTATAATATATTTAAAAATTCACATTTTAAAAGTTTTATATTACAGTAAAAATGAAGGCATTTAAGGAAGATAGATTTCAAAACAAACTATTGAAAATGCTTGAATTAGAAAAATTTTTAAGGTCATAGAATAAAATATCGATTAATATTTCGTATACTACATTTAGAAATAATAGGAGAAATTCTAATTCAAAATGTTTTGTTTGATCACTTAAAGCATTTTGATTAAAACGAAAGTATGAAATAACGCGTCACAATGGTGTGAAAAAAAAAGTTATGTTCTTCTCTTTTTAAATATATGCAACGAAATCTTCGTTTTCTAATAATAAAAATGTTATTAAAATCATAAATAATAGAATTTCATAAATTTAAAAAAAATATTATATAAAGTTAGTTTAATTTTTGCAAATTAAATTTCAAACATTATAATAAAGTTTAATTAATAAGAATATCATGTTTCAATAATGATCCTTGCATAAGAATGAGGGTAAAATTTTGAACTGAATGTCATCAGTTATGAAAATTTATGATGTTTCCTTTTTCTTTAATAGCTTACTTTCAGTTTTCATTCGGTCTTTTAGCATGCATGAGATAAAATTTGCAATTTAATTTTTTTCTTCGCGATACGGAATGAATAACAACGACTCTTCGGATAAGAAATATAGTTCAAGGACATTTTCTTTCAGAAAATAAGTTAGTTTGCTTTTGCATTTATTCTGCTACGTAAATGCCTACATTGCAGACAATCTTTTATAAATCATAAATCAATTTCATAATTTTTTATTAAGGTACGGCATACGAAATTATACTCATCTCAATTATTTTAAAATATGGTAAAATTTATATTTAAAATTTATACTGAGATTTAGTACATATATTATAATATAGACATTTATTAGGTATTTTAAATAAAAGATTGTTTTTCTTTTATTAGTTTATAATATTTGAAATTAAAACCCTTTATAGAAATCTTACATTTTTTAAAAATTTTGAATCGTTCATTCACAATTCGAAACTGGTTGTTCGAATCGACAGGGATACGGATCAATTTAAAATTCTTGGAAATCTCGCCAAATCAATCGCCAGAAATTAATCACATCTGTGACATCTGGCAGTTTATTAAATCAATAAAAATTTTGTTTAGTAAACAATAAAATCTAATAGGTTACTAGGTCTTGTCAAAAGTTTTTTTTTCTGAAATGCAAAAAAATTTAGTAGTGTAAGTATGCGGTCTTCCGTTTTGGCAAAATAACTAAAACTATTGTTAGAACTCTTGCAATAATCTGACTATCTTTATATATATAAAAAAAAACATTATTTATATTGCATATAGCTTATATCTTTATATATATAATTCTTCTGAATATATATGTATATAAATATAATTATATATATATATATATATAATTCTTCTGAATATATAATTCCTCTGACTATCTTTATATATCTATATATAAACTGCACTCTTTCTAAATGGCGGGATATATCTAATTCTTTTTGGGTGTATTAGAGTGGGTCCCTGGATGGTTTAGATTTGCAATTGGATCTGATAGGTGGAGCTGCAATCGGGTACTTCTGTACGTGTGTTTGTCATTGAACTCTTTGTAAACGGCTGGGTCGATTTTGGATGAAATATTTTGTGTGTCTATGACAAAACATGGAGAATATTTTATGCTATCCCCTTTGTTGTGAGTCGCCTGCAGATGATGTTGCAGTATATATTAACTTTTGTACCGTTCAACCCATCGCTATGAAAATTGGTAATGATATGTATTCGAAGTATGGAAAATAGGTTCGCGCTATCCACTTTATTGTTACTTGCCACCAGATAGCGCTGCAGCATTTAATCTTATATGCCGTTCAAACGATATCCATGAAAATCAGTATGCACATATATTGGAACATGGAGAATATATTCGCGATATGTAATTTTACAATACATTTTTTTTGGCAGACAACATATGCCGGATTCTGTTAGTATTACGCAAAGTTACCATTTTCATCAACAATTTTATTGTGTTCTTTGAAATATAGAAAAATTGACTGAGAAATTAACAATTTTAGTTTCAATTTGAATGCAATTTGGCATGCCATTTACTAAGCTAAGAAAAAAAGTTGTTCTAGCTCAAACAATTTCAATTTAGATCATTGAAATGGCTGGTATATATATATATATATATATATATATATATAATGTTAAATCAAATGTCCTTTTCTGATGCAGCTTGCACTTCAATACATGTGTTTAGAATATAATAATTACGATCACTTTTCTTTCGATTTTTAAAATCTTTTCTAAACTGAAATAGTAGTTTTCCACGCGTGTCAGCACGTGTTGGCCAGCATTTTTGTGCCAACTTCTAAAACAATTTTAATTTCTTTAGTATGCAAATTAAAGCGTCTGCTATTAATAGAAAATTCAGGTGATAACAATAAAATGCAAAGCTAAAAATAGAATGAAGGTTCTTTATCTGTTGCACAAGAATCCGTTTTTATTTCAGGTGAGAAATTCTTCATAATAAATTCCTTGGCTGAGTGAAAAAGAAATAAATAATTAAGAACTGAAAAGAGGAATATTGTAATCATTTGAATTAAAATATAACATATTGACTTAAATATGAATTATCGTTTCACATGTCATCAGTAATGTTTTATGCAGACGCTATACGTATATGTTAGTGCACCAAATTAAATTTGGTTTTGTACCATAAATTCTAATCTACAGAATATTTGTAGAATAGCTGCGCAACCTCATTGACACTATGCTATAATACAATTATTGGCATATTAAAATTTAGACACAAGCAATATTCGAAGCTATTAAAAGTTATGGAATATTTCAGTGGTTCTCAAATTTTTTAAAAGTGTGGGCATTTAAAAGTAGCAATAATCGTAAGCGCCCTATATACAAATTTCTGACAAATAACTATCCGCTACTAACATCTCACAATTTTATATCAGATGATCAACTAGAAGGACTACTACTTACAGACGGCGGAATCTCTGAGGCTACAATAGAAATTTTTTACCATTGAAAATCAAATAGAAGTTAGATCTCATAGTACCCACCTAAAAAGAAGTTACCGCTCCTATTTTCTAGGAAACCTCCTTTAGCGCATTATTGCTGTTTGGTGACTTATTATGTGTAGAAAGAAGAAAAAGCAATTAGAAAAATTGTTGTATATAATGAAAAGCTATCTTGGAATGGCAAAAATAAATTTAAGTAAGAGTAACTATATTATTTTTATATGTGGTCATATTTTTTCTTGAATACCAAGGTGGAACTAGGGATGTACTAGTGCTCCTAAGCCCCTTTGAGAACCACCGGATTAAATAATCGCAAAAATATTATGGCTGATTGGTCCTTCGGTTTTCATGAAATCAGCCTCTACTAAATTAACGTTAATACGCGTAGCTGTGTGACAAAAAACCTTTTCGCTTATGGCGTGCGCTGCAGTCACTGGTTTACAGTCAAAAAGATTAGATTCAGTGAAGATTTGGATAAAATGTAGGTCAGATTACCTCATGAATGATTTCCTTATATTTTCTAATTCTTCATTCTCCTTATCCCTTCCATAAGAAATAACGTTGATAAACTAAATGATTATTTTCTATTAAAGTTGTCAGCAGAGCAAAGTGTTTATGGGTGAAATGAAATAAAAAAGTATCCTACATTGAAAAAGAAAATAAATTGCCTTGATTTTATTTTTTATCCAAACAAAATTATGCTTGAATATTCGAAAAAGAACAATTCCTTACAATTTGGAATTTTCGCTCATTCTAAATTATACATATTTGTTTATAATCTATTCAATCTTTTATATGTTAAATTTATTATTAATATTAACCGTTTACTTTGATTATTAATACTATACCATTTTAAAACTATGCACATACTTCATTATTAAGTTTTTTTTTGTGTATAAATTGTTTTTTTTCCATTTATAAAACAAGTGGAAGAAAGAGCTAATTAAAAATTGAAAGTATTTTAATGGTTACTAGTTATAAACATTAATTTATTATTTTTAAAATTTTTATCTGACAAATCTATTTAATTTTGCAGTCCTTGAATAATCAGTACGATGATATCAACCGCCACCTGGTGGACATCTCCGACGTTCTTGAAAAATCTCGAGTCCGCTGTCAGTCATTGCAATCGGATCTGTCTTCTATACAAACAGTTTTGGAAGTGGTAAGTTTAATAACTTTAATTATCATTTTTTTTATTTTATTGACAGCTACTTACAATTTAATGTCTTGTATTATGAGATTAATTTCAAAATTTAATATATACGACTGTTTTACAACATAATCTCTTATTACACTACATACGGAAAAATTTTGAATTGGAAAGAGAAAATTGGTTATACGACTTTAAAATATAGACATTTTTTTTTGATGAATTAAAATATGAAATCAGTATATCTTTAAAAAGTCTGTAACTGTAACGAATAACGATTTTTAGGCACAGAACATTCAATGTAAAGCAATACATTCAATCAGACCACACATAAAGCTATAATGTTACTAAGTGCAGAAAATGTCATAAATATTAATATTGATATTGATATTTCTTTAAGCCAAATTTCTGTAAAAAATCCTAATCTTCTAAGAATTTTTATTCTGCAGAGCTTTTTGATTAAGAAGTATTAAGAATTTCATTAAAAAAAAATCTTAATTTTTCGAGGATCATACTAGCATTCAACTTTGCTATTTATTAATTGGTTTTTAAGGCAATATTCTTTATGAGTTTTTATCATTGATTTTCTAATCAGAACAACATAAGAAGCAAAAAAATAAAAAAAAAAGTTTTTAAAAAAAATTATTCTGAAATAATGGTAAAAATAGGAATCATTTTACAGTAGGAGCTCATTAATCTGGTACGTTTGTGACAACTGCAGTGCCGGATTCGCGATTTTCGCCCGCTTGGCGGTCAAAAAAAGTTGCCAAATCCCTACGGTCCCTATTTTACGATTTGGCCATTTAAGCAATTAAAACATGCACATTTAATGTATTTATAATCCCTGTGTAGACTATATAAATATTATATGTCATCATTCTATTATGTACAAAATAAAAATTAAATTAAAAATAGTAATAAAATTCAATTAATTTAATTACTAATTTTATTTTAATTTTAACTAATTAATAATTTTAATTTAATTTGATTAATATTCATGTATTGATAAAAAGCACAGCACAAAAAGAAAATTAATGCAGTGCAATTATAGCTAAAACAATATGTGAATACAAACACAATGAATACATGAATCTGCCTTATTATTTAAAAAAGTACGATATTGCGTAGCTTCCATGATTTGGATCTCTTCAAAAAAAATAATAATAAATAAATCTATAAAATATTACTGTTACGAATTTTGGGAGAAATGGATGAAATGGGAGAAAAATTCGAATTTTTTAACTATTTTAATTATACATAAGAGTAACGATAATGTTTTTCAGTTTACAATAATAACAAGCTAACTAACCTCCCCGGCACTACAGTTCACGTTGGACTACTGCCGTTTGTATATTTGCAGATTCCGAAACAGGGAACGCTGTCTTTTTTTGAGGGTATGGTTGTCAGTCCTACGCCGAACATTCATATTATACCGGGATCTACGATTTAAAAATGCATTCCAAACCACTACAAACATCCATGGCACCGCCGGGACTCGAACATGAAATGGGCCATCGAGCGCCAGAGTTCTAGCCACTCGATCACCAGACTCCAGTTTTCAATAATAGTGAAATTAAAAATTATGTCGGTATTCAAAATATTTCGATTTGATAATATTAAAAAAATATACGATAAATATTATTTAAATGCTAAAAATAAGAATAAGACAATTAAAAAAATAATACAATATATAATATTAAAAATGACGAAAATATTTGATTAAACAGCATGTTGTAATTAGTCTAGTACTTACAATTTTTTCCATAAAAGACTATGTAAAGATGACTGCGAAAAACGACGAAGTCTCCATTTGCTGTCACTAATACGCCGGTAAACAGTAGTCTACACAGATGCTCTTAGTTATAAATGTCTTGTGATTGAACAATCACGTATGCTGAACAAATGTTTCTTAAAATACAATTCAAAGGTCGTTCTCACACAACACGTTCTGCGCTCATTTTATTTTGGGAACTTTTTCGTAATAAAGCACCTTGACAAATTAATTTAATATCCCTGAACTTATTTTTTATTTCTCTTTAACTCATTAAGACATTTTATATTTTTTATTTATATGGTAATAAAGTGTGTGTTTTCTTAATTTCTTTTTAATAGAAAACGCACAGAATCTAAATGATGTGTATATCATGTCAATGTCAAAAAGGATGTCTGCTTGTTAAAGAAAGTAAGTATAATCAATAATGTCGTTTAGTAGCATTTCATAGCCAACAATAATAAAAAAAAAAAAAAATGAGCTAGTTATAACAGAATATTATTCTAAATGTGTAAATACTCCAGTGTAATTTTTTTATTTATTATTTTTTTTTAGTAATTTGTTCTAAAAGAAACGAAGATGTTATTGTCCCCAATTCCTTGAACTCAATAGAATAGACGTTAGCAAATAATTGCCAAAATCAAAATCAAAAATGTCGTAATTGAATACTTAATTTGTATTAATGTAAGCAAGACGATATTTAAGTGATGTTAACATTTCTTAACTTCTTTTTAAATATTTAAATGCATTACAGCAGACAGAAATAGAATTTAGTTTGCTTTAATGTTCTACAGTCCTTGAACTTTTACGAATCCATGTTAGTTAATAACTACTAGAAAAATGACTTCGCATAAAAAATTGGAATGTCGTAATTGAAGAAAAAGTGGAAACCTATAATTAACTTTATAAATAAAATTTTGTTTTCCTTTACAAAAATTTAATTGAAAAAAAAAAATTTATATTAATATAAGCAAGAAGATATTTCAGTGATGTTAACATTTCTCAACTTCTTTTAAATATTTAAATGCATTACAGCAGACAGAAATAGAATTTAGTTTGCTTTAATGTTCTACCACAGTCCTTGAACTTTTACGAATCCATGTTAACTTAACTACTAGAAAAATGACTTCGCATAAAAAATTGGAATGTCGTAATTGAAGAAAGTGGAAACCTATAATTAACTTTATAAATAAAATTTTGTTTTCCTTTACAAAAATTTAATTGAAAAAAAAAATTTATATTAATATAAGCAAGAAGATATTTCAGTGATGTAACATTTCTCAACTTCTTTTAAAAATATTTAAATGCATTACAACAGACAGAAATATAATTTAGTATATTTTAATGTTCTATAGTCGTTGAACTTTTTAAGAATGCATGTCAGTTAATAAATATCAGAACAAATGACTTAGCATAAAAAATTAGATTGTTGTAATTGAAAAAAGATGAAATCTATAATTAATTTTTAAAATTTCTTTATAAATAAAATTTTGTTTTAATGGCAATTTGATTGAAAAAAATCGAACATTCAATTAATAATTAATTTGAATATTCTATTAATAATTAATTCGAGCATTCAATTAATAATTCCAACAGTCAATTAATAATTAATTCGAACATTCATTCAAATTAAACAATTTAATTAATCCTTCTTTGTTGTCATATAAACATCTGGTTTTTCTTCAAAATGTTTTGTTCACTTTTGCAGGTGGATTTCAACGTTCATTGTCTTTGATGTACCACCATAAAGCTATCTAATCTTCATCTGCTACCATGAAATAAGAATTGATATGTTATTCCATATCGGACTATAAATATTCATTCATATGTAAAATTTGTTATCATAATTTAAATAATTATACAACGGTTTGATTGCGTCGTAGAATAGCTGTAGTTTTTAGTAAACAAATGGTAGCAGCTGAAGATTAACAAAATGTATTAAAAAATCAAGAAAATGTGATCTAGAGCTATAAAACTGCCACCTGTCAACATAAAGCGACTCAACTATAAATGATGTTTAGAGTTCTGTTGTCCTCCGTTGTGATGTGGCAATTGCTATTAATCCCCATTTCAAATTATTTCTTTCAGTTCAGTTGATTTTTATCGAAATAATAAAAGTTTTTGCCTTGTGATGATTGGTTCATTTCCCATTTGGTGACATATAATTTTTTTTTTTCCAACAGACAAAAAAAAAAAAAAAAAAAAAATCAATGTAACTCAAATTTTATAAGAAATAATTGCAAATAAATTACAAATATTGCTTTGCAACGCATTATAATGCTTTGCAACCATATTTTATAATCTTTTGACTAATACTTTAGAAAGATAAGCCTTGAACTATTTATAAATAATTTATCATTTTATGAACTATTAATTATAAGAACAACTGAAAAATCTAAGTTATATCAATACATATTTTGAATGTTTTATTTTTTATAAAAATGTAAAAGCAACATTCTTTATATAGCATATCGCAAGTTAAAATGATAAATAAGAATTTTTCGAAATGGCTTTTGATATCTAATATAAATTCATTTAAATCATGAGGTAATCAGATTCCAAAGACATTCGAGACATTTAGCAGATTTAACTTGTGTGATTTTTTTTTCTAAAACGCTGTCATCACTCTGATGGAAATACGAAAATTAAAAAACTAAAAAGGTCATAAAGTAAACATTTTACGAATGTTCGTGAAAACGATTTACGAAAAATGCACATTTCAAACACATAAATAAATCTGTGTAATACACACATTCTTTGAGTCAAAAATATTTTTGGTTAATAAATATCATATAAAATAAATTCTCAAAATGCTAAATTTCCGTAATATTACAAATAATAAAACAAATAAAAAATAATTATTATTTATCATTATTAGTTATTTATTAATTACAAATAATAAATAACTTAAAACTAATTTAATATCATTAATTATTAATTTATATTGTTTTTTACGTAATTCGATTTATTTAAGTGATTATCACTCAGAATGAGAGTAACTGAAAAATTGTTTATTATAAATAATAAAAAATAATTTCTAAAATATATTTAAGAAAGCACATAATTCTAGAAAGTATTAAGATATTTTATCCTAAATTAGATTTGTAACTTTTTTAAAATAAAATTTAAAATATGTATTACATATAACTAAATTTTTCACATTAGTCAAAATAATACGAATAAAAAAAATTGACAATTTAAAAGATCAAGGAAACATATAACAAAAAAAAAAAAGGTATATTTATTAATAAAAAGAAGAAGAATTAAACGATTTATTATTTACATAAAAATGTTTAATTTTTTTAATAGGAAAAAATTATTTCAAAATTTCAAAAATATTTGATAGTTGTATCAATCATAAATCGAATCGTTGAACTGTGAATCGAAAAGGTGAAATTTCATAATTGAAATTGTTTGTTATTTGAAATTATAGTTATATTATCTTTAAAAACAATAAATTCGAAAATATTTGCTTGAAATCAAAAATAATACAGAGGCATTATAAATTTAAACACATTAAAAAGAATAAATAAATATTATTATTAAATTGGAGCATTTATAACTAAATGTTTAAATAAGATGTGTTTAATTAATTATAAAACTTTTGTTCTATGATAAAATAAAAATAAGCCTTACCTCTAATCACAAGCGGAGTGCTTTAAAAAACCATAAAGTATAAATTTCTGTCGTCCAGATTCAAAAATTTCCAAACTTTACTTTCCTTTACTTATATAACAAAACCCATTGTACTAAAAATCAAGATATACTTTAATTATATAAGGTACTGGAAGTATTTTTCTTCACCGGGAACATCCGATCTCTTTTTCTCCCTTCCTTCTTTGTATTTTTCGTCTCTTATATTTGCGGGGTTTATGTTTTAACCGGCTCTTGGACGAACGAAAGGACCTTGAACAGTTGACTCCGATTTTCCGATTAAAAAAAAAATAATAACGAAAGTTATTTTTTAAAACGTATTCTTCACCCGCTCGTGTGGATGAAGAATCAAGAGTTTTTTTTTTCTACTTGAGAATGTAAAAAAACATTGTTAATAAATTGCTTTTTTATCAATGATTTGGAAACACTTTGGAACAGTTTCATAATTTTTTTTTTTGGCAGACAATTTTTATTTTTTTCGTTTGTTATTGTTTGATTTTATAAATATTTATAAGAAAGCTTTAAGCAGATGTTTTTTTTTTAATTTCTTATTATATTCTTAATAAAATGTAACTTTTGAAGTATATAACCCGCTGTATACCTATCAAAATTTTATTCTGATAAAACATATTGTTCGTAATGAATTTTATAAAACGAAAAATTAGATAAAAAGCTCATTTCATTTTTTTAATCAAACGTAAACATAACATAATATTTAATATTATTTTATTGTGATCAAAACAATTTTTATCAGTTACATAATACAATTTAAATCGAAACGGATCATAGATACGCTACTTAAAAATGTTTGTTTTCAAAACACAATATTAATGGAGAATCATTTTTTAAAAACATATTAAAGATACGACGTTATAATTTTTTTATTTTGAAATGACAGTAAATATTTATTATAAAAATATTTTAATTCGTAGAGTTATTACTCAGAGTCGTGTCCTCTGAGATATTGTTTTTAGTTGCATAACAGTAAGTTTTCATAACAAAATCGTAAAATATTATCTTCTTTATTTTTTAATTCTTTTTTTACGAAATTTATACTATTTAATGTTGTTGCTGTCATATACCCTGAAGGGTACAAGAGGATCAAATATCGTGGTGCTCCCTGAATGCTATTGGCTGTGTTGATTGCCAGCTCGGAGTAGTAAATCCTCTTCCGAGAGATGGTTCAGACAACGTATGGCGGCTGCAACAGCTGGCCAATGAAAACCATGACAAGGAGTAAGCTCGACATCAGGGCAGTTGCCACATTTCTGCTATTTTTTAATGCCACCAGTAGAAATTTTCATATTTTTGCGATGATTTATCCTTAATCTTGTGAGAATAATAGCTCTTCTTCTCTCGACATTTAGTTTTCTGTAATTTGGTATTTAATTTTAATCTTAGAAGGAATCATAAGATTATATTTTACCAAGGAAAGTAGGAATGATATTCTGATCCAGATTTCTGGCATTCTTCGCCAAAGAATCTGCAATTGCATTAAATTCTAAATTCACATGAGCAGGAAACCATTGCGGGATACACGTTCTGTGCAAGCAGTGAATTTGTTCTAAAAGAGATATAATTTTCAAGGTCATACTTCGAGAAACCTTTATTAAGAGCCTGTAAAGGCAGACCTTGAATCAGTGAAGATAGTCATTCCATTCCTTTGTTATGATGGAGGTAGATTCACATAGATCTCAAGTGCCTTTTGAATGGCCAGCAGTTCTACTGCGAAATTTGAAGCAATTTTTCCAGCACCGGCAGCAATTTCAATTCTTTTCCCATAGGAGAATATTATTTATTTATTACATGTTTTATTGTCAGAACAGAAAACTCTAAAAGAATGTAAATAAAAAACGTATTCTTATGAGGACTATAATTATTATTATTATTTTTTTTGCGGTAAAGGAACAAATTGTAATAGATTAATTTCAAAACAAATTGCTTTATTGCTGTATTCTTAATTTAGATTTCTGAAACCTTGATATCTTTATATCTCTGCCTTCCGATATCAGTTATAATAATTTTCCTCGACAAATGTTCGCAGCCATATTGAACAAGCTCACCATCTTGAAAAAATTTTTGTACAGTAACTCTAAAAACTAATTTTAGTAAATGTGTGTTATGTTTGTTTATTTCAATGACAAGTTTACATGACAACAAATATCATAAAAAGAAAAAAATACAAAGAACGAGATAGAAACAAATGACATCAGTTAATCCATCCACATAAGTTTGGCAATCCAATAACGTTTCCATAAAGAAACAGGAGGCAGTGCAGAACAGGAAGCAAAGTGTGGCATATATGCATTTCTTCCTGGTTATCGCACAGGAGACAGAAAGGGTCAGGAGTCAGTTTAATTCTGTGAAGGTGCTTGCAGAGACAATCATGACCAGAGCAGAGCCGTAGCAATGCCACCGTTTTTTCTCTAGGTCACTCAGGGATATTATGAATATGATTGTACCATGGTTTGTGATTGTTTCTGACTGTACCAGCATCGTCAAAGAAGAATCACCTAAAGATTTTTTAAATTATCGACTTAACGGAATGATATGCCAACTCCTGGTTGTTTAGCTGTAAAACAGAGCCCCCCTTTTTTGTTGGGAAATCAGCTGCCTCGTTTTGTAGATCTGCCTCCTCGTGGTGCACTCCGGGCAACGTCTAATATAGCGAAATGATCTAAAAACATGGCCTTCAGTCTGGCTCTTAATGTGAGTTTCTTAGAGTTCTGTAGTGGAAAGCAGGTGGATTGTCCCAAAACAAGAGAGAGGAATTATTGAATGTGTGTTATTACTAGAGCGGAAATGACATGCTTACAGTTAAAATGCATCTAACTATTTATTAATAGCGATTCGAATCGCGATAATTTTATCGTAATAAACCTATTCTAACTGAACCTGTTTAATTTATTTTGAGGAAGTAAAATACAAAAATTATTATACCGTTATAAATTGTTATACCGTCGTTTTAGAATAATAGTTTTATCTCTGTTAGAGTAATTATCGAAAAAAAAAAAAAATATATTGACTTGAAATGTCGAAATATTATACTTAAAAGAATAACAATATTAAAGGATCAAAATAAAGTTTTAGAAAATTAAGTATCTCACAAAGTATGCATCAATTTACATTTTTTTAGCTGAATTTCATTTTCCCAATATGTTTTTTTTTTTTTTAAACTTTTTTTATCACGTACCCTTATAACCTAATTAAAAAAATCAGTATTGTAACAAACCATATGAATTCGTGTCATAAAATAATATACAATGATACATTAGTAGAATGCATTAACACAACACATCCGAATGTATACGTAATTTATCACTTTGATACAGTTATTTGAAAAAAAATAGGAGGCTTGGTTTTGCTTATAGTATATATATATATATGCGATTTAATATTCAACAAGTGTATAAATTTATAAGATAAATGGCATTATGCTGTAACGGAATTTTAAAAGGAAATGGAGATCAGCAAAAATATAAAATAAAAATAAAGATTTGATATCTTTTTTCTAAGTTTCTTTTTTTCTCTTCTTTTATAATGTACTGCTACGTACAATTCACACAGATAAGGAAGTACTGGGAATTTATTATTGCATTTATTTTTTTATCATTAATATATATATATATATATATATATATATATACATATTGGGATGGATTTCTTTATAAAATTTTTGATGCATTTCTTTTTCTCTTACTAAAAAGAAGACATTTGTTTTACATTTCATGACAGTTCTTTTTTTTTTGAGGTAGTGGAGCATTTATCTATCTCTTTATGTACACTCATGTCCATAAAGATATTCAGAATCACACAGAAATTGAACTCTAAATAAAAATTTCACCTGGGAATTATCACACACATCTTGAAGAAGAATATGCAAATTACAGGAAACCACCAGATGGCGCCCGGATAGTACGTCCACAATGACGAGAGTGAAGGAGAGAGGCGTATATAAGGAATGGTGGCAAAGAAGTAAAATTGTTCATAAGCGCTTTAAATGCCTTTCAATTTTTATCATTTGGATGAATAGAATTATCGGACGACTGGAATGTGGATAGCTGGAAGTATCCGAGGAACTTGGAATAGGTGTCATCTCCAGGCTTTGGCAACGATTCCAAGATGATGCTAATGTGAGTAGATGTTACAGCACAGGTCGCCCCGAGTTACAACGCCGAATGAGGACCGGTATTTTTTGCACATACATGTTCGTTTTTTACCGGTACGACAGTTTCAAGGCAGACGTGTACAGACGCTTAGATAGGCCTGTCAGATGTGTTCCACTTACCGCAACTCACTGTCGCCTGCGATTAACCGGGAGTAGAGAGCATGCATTGTGGACACCGCAACAGTGGTCTGGTGTGATGTTTTGACAGTCCAGGTTTGTTTTTTTCTCGCCGGACTTTCATATGAAGAGCTAGGTACCCGTTACCATCAAAGAACCATTGAACGACCCCGTTATGCAGGATGGCTCGTTTGGAGAGGAATTATTCTTGGTTCTAGAATGACCTGCATGTTCAGAGTGTAACGATGACAGGCCACATCTATCGGGATGTCATTCTGGAACAACATGTACGTTTGTTTCGGGTCTCCATGGGTGCAGAATTCTGTTTACGGATGACAATGCAAACATTGTAGACAGAAAGCTTCAATTGGAGGATATCACCCGTATGGATTGGCCAGCATTCACCGGACTTGAATCCAATAGCATGTGGGATATTTGACATTGAAGCCCGTCAACCCCTACCCTGTCAACCGGAACTTCGGAGGGCATTGCTTGATGAGTGGTGTAATACCCCAAGATCAGATTGATAATTTGATACTCAGCATGCCAGGCGTTTTGATCCGGGAGTTAACCATCATACTAACCATGTTATATGTTTTTTGAATGGTTCTTTTTTTGAACTTTGCTCCAGGGAGTAAAAATGCAATTTTTTTATATTCAAACATATAGCATCTTTTTTTTGCTCCCGTTTAATAAATAGGTTTTTACAAATAGTCAAATGTTTTGCTTCTGTCTCTTTCTTTGCCTGAACTTCATTATCCTTAATTTATGGACATTTTATAATTAGGTGGGTTTGTCATTGAACTTTCCTCCAAAACGGCTGAACCGATTTTGATGTTGTTTATTATATGTTTGAATGGGTCCCTGGATGATTTATATTCACAATTGAATCCATGCAATCGTTCTGTACATGAGTTTGTCACTGAACTCCTCTAAACAGCTGGATAGATTTTGAAGAAGTTTTTGTGTACGTGTATTTAAAAAAAAAAATTTTTTTTCTTAACAAGTTTAAAATATAATTACTTAAAAAACTAATCAGAAATTAATCAAGTCATATAATTTGCATATTTCCAAACAATTTCATTATTTTAACGAAAACAACATTTAAAAAATCATGATTTTTGAAAAAAAGGAAATTATGCATTGAACAATATCTTATCTGGTATGCTTTTATTAAACGTGGGCAAAAAATATGTTATTTTGTAATGCTGGCAATCAGGCAGAATATAATTACGTAAAAATATTATTATATTTCTTAGAAGGAAAATAAAGCATTGATTATTCATAGTTCTAAATTTGTCACTTTTACTTCTATGTTTGATTTTTTTAAAAAGTAAAAAAAAGTAATTAATAATTAGGTTATTTCAATTTCAAGGACAAATTAAAATATTAATTAAAAATCATTCTTGTTGACCTTTAATGCAAAGTTGATTAATGAGTGAAATATTTTTTTTTTTTTTTAAATCAACTTGTAAACATGTCTTATGCAATAAATAAAATTTTTTTTTTTTTTTTTTTTTTATTAATTGTGTCATTATTTTACAGAAATAAGATAGAAAATTTCCATTTATTCGTAATATTGCTTTTTAGATCAAGTGTAATTAAAGAATAAAAAAAAGATAAACATTTAGAACGTTTTGAAAGACCAAACGATAAATGAAGCTGTGTCCTTGAAAACGAAAAGCGTGGTTTCCGCGTAAATGTTTCACATTTTAGGTTAAACGCATTAATAATCAGAGAATAAGTAGTTCAAATGCTTAAAAGGTGAGAACTTGCGTATATTTCGTTAAGTATATATGTTAATCAAGCTTGGCGTGGAATGTTAATCGCGAGCTACGCCTTTATTAAGATGTAAATTTCATTAAGCAAAATTGACAAAATCTTATTTAATAACAGTCATTTAAATGATTAATCAGTTTGCTCTAATTCTTAAAGTACGCTTCCGCATTGTAGCCCACAAATGCATTCAACAAGATTGTTTGATAAATATGAAGGAAGCATTCAGTATTTTTGACACTTGCACAAATAGATGAGTCATTTTATGCAAAAAAGGAGCTTTTAAAATATATTTATCATTCATAGATGAAATTTGAACCACAAATTTTTTATATAAAAGAAATCATTCATTGAACTCTGTCTTTCACTCACTCTCCCTCTATGTATATATAAATAAATACATATATTAGAGATAGAGAGAGAGAAATTTTAATTTGTGTGATTTAGGCTTAAACATCTCTAAGCAGAAGATTATAATCACTTTCTTCATGTTATCGGTATACGTCGCTAGACCTGTTTTTTAATACGATCCTGTCATCTAGAGAACAGAATTAGCATGGTTTATAATGTCCTGATGATATGAATTAGTAAAATAAAGTCATCCTCGGAATATTCTGATTAATTAATTTCAGTATTGCAGGTTACACAATATATATATATATATATATATATATATATATATATATACAAGCATATATATATATATATGCAACATATATATATACATGCATATATATATATACATGTATGTATATGTATGTATATATACGTTACATATGCAGCCTGTGGAAAAAGTCATGCCTTTTATTTCATTTTATTAATACTGGGTAATTTCCATTTCATTTTAATAATTAGTAACAGAATATCTGGATTAATTGGAACAGGACTGGATCAGACTAATCGATAATTAATTAAATAAATGACGAAATAATGATAATAATAATTTAAAAAATGACGAAAAACAGCAATGAAATTGACTTTTAACATATCTATTTAATAACTACAAAAAAATTTTATTTACATTTTTGTATATTTAAAATATCACTGCTTGAATATATCATTCACACTCAGTTGTTTAGCAGTCTTTAGTAGCTTAATTCAACTAATCTTCGTCGGTTTGATGGTGAGTAGCTGTAGATAATCATACTCAGGCTGCAGATCGCTCCTTTTTGAGATTTGGTTTTTTTTTTTTTTCTAATGTCGATCCGCTCAATTTGTGCATCTAACTGCTGTCATTCACTCTTTTTCACTTTATCTGCCAATGATAAATGATCACATTTTCTTTCAGAAGTCACATAGTACCATAAACAAAGGAAGAAGGAACGTGACAGCAACAAATCATTACAACACCTTAACTCACACCAATAGTGGTAGATTGGCGAATGCATACGAATGATGGTTCAGTACATCCATCACGTGACTTCTGAATATTCATTGTTCATAAAAAAAAAAAAAAAATAAATAAATAAATAAAAACTTTTTTTTTTTTTTTCTAACTCAAAGCGATCCGGATAATTAATCGGGGGTGAAATTCTGTCTGCATTTTTTTTTTCTCTGTCAAAGTTATCTGGATATTTAAAAGTGAAGCATTTTTTTTTGCATTTATTTCTCCCTCAAAGCAGATAATTAATCCTTCTTCTAGCTCCTTATTCCTTTTTTTTTTTCCTTCAAGTGGATAATTAATAGTGGGAAATTTTTTTTCATTTTTCTTCTTCAGATTGTTAATATTTTTTTTTTTTTTTTTTTGCATTTATTTCTTCCTTAAAGCGATCCGATTAAATAATAGTGGAGAAATTTTGTTTGCATTTTTTTCTCTCATAAAGCTATCCGGATAGTTAGTATTAGGAAGTTTAATTTGTGTTTTTTTTTCTCAATCCGAACGGCCCGAATAAAATAAATAATAGTGAAAAAAAAATTTTGCTTTTTTTTTTTTTCATTCCTCAAATGCTATCTGATAATCGGTGTTTGGATAAATAGAGTTCTATTGCACATAGATAATCACTTGTCCCTCTTTAACGGTCAGCCCACACGGTTTCAACAGATGACGGACATAGAAGAGCTTTTCATCAGTACTTCTGTGCTTATAATATGGTTGAAAAATAACTTACACCTAACAGTCTTACGAAATGCTTACATATGTCATAATCAGTGTATCAGCTCGGCCTATACTAGGCCTATAACGGCAATAAGAAGGGCACTTTCAGGTTCATAGGAACACTTTTACAAACAGTATATATATATATTATAACTTTGGATTATTATATTATTTACAAAGAAAAGAAAGTTAAAGATCAGTTATTACAAGTGCAGTTCACTACAAAGTCGAGTCTACGACGAATATAATGCACTCTCATCTGCTGGACACCTTAATTACCACTCGGTGTGATACACAAAACCACAAGGGGTTCAATTTGGAAACAGGCGGAATCTCCGGCCTGTTCAGTCATTTCACAGAAAAAGAGAAAAACAACATTTCTTATCGACTCATCGCAGAACCTCTCGGCCTTCTCCAAAAACCTCCCTTTAAGAAAATCCGTCAAGAGTCAAAATGATGGGGTCAGCTTTTCTCACTTCCCATTGAGTGGACACTTCCTCAGCCCATGGTCTATCACCAATCACGATGCAGCGACTCATGACGTAGTCCATATTGCATCTGTAATTATTTCGGCCTGTGAAGGTTGAACAGACAATCGCTATTTTCATGAAGTCTCATTATCCATGACACTGCATGTCTGCTGCCAGATTTGAGTGACATGTTGTTTTCATTAGAACAAGACACATATAGCATGCAGTATAAATATACACGACACTGCTTATTTGCTGTCATTTCAATAATATGTTGTTTTCATTAGAACAAGACATAAATTGCATGTAGTATAAATATCCAGGACATTGATTATATGCTGTCAGATTTGAGTGACAGGTTGTTATCATTAGAAAAACACAAATTACATGTAGTGTAAATTTCCGCGACACTACTTATCTACTGTCATATTTGAATGATATTATGCACTTGTTAAAAAATATACATTCCTTTCCCCTGGTAACGGAAATGATATATATCTACAATGTATATGCATTTACATACGTGCGTTTAATGTTAACGTTTTAAATTGTTCTATACTGATGTATCATTATACAAGAATACTGTGCATGAGTGTAAGAAAAAGTAAATGAACTCAAGCATTTGAGCGAAAATAATTTTTATAATATTAAAACATTTTATATTTAATAACTTTTTAAGAGTTAAGGGGAAAAGGGTTTTAAAATATGAACGTTGTTAGTCATTTGCGAACGATAAAATTAATGAATTCTATTAATATTTCTATTAATAATTTAGAAATAATGAATTCCATTTTCAAATCTGTGTGATCTATACGTAAAAAAAATGAACTCGAAGTACAGATCCAAGAAATTTGAATATTATACTCAACGATGACTTGGTGATACATCGTATGACGTAAGCGTTTATATCACATACCGATATCTAAAATAAATTTTTAAAAATTTTCACAGAACTTATCTTTCAACTGAATTCCACTCACAAAAAGAGATACGATAAAATTGAATCGGTAAAAAAAAAAAAAATACCGATGAAAGTATACAGGCCAGTATAATATGTGAGAAATTTAAATATAGTGTATACACATATATATACTTATCTGAAAATCAGTCACCATAATTTTTTACATTATTTGATTACGGCACTCGATATATGTGTTTATTCCTAATCTAACGAGAATTGTGTTGCCTTGGGTTGATATTGGTGGTTTCAAAACGTATGGCATCATAACCAAGTACTTGAGTTTCCGATAGATGATTAAAGATTTCAGTGATTAGATACAAAAAAAACAAAAGTCACCGGTTTAAACTAATCTATGGTGAAAAGCTGATAAAGATCTTGAATTTTCCACATAGGTTGCGTAACCTTTAGGTGATGTGGACACCGCGTATTCCTCACCATGCAATAAAAACCCGTTGAAAGGATGATTACAAGATTAAATACAAGAATGACGATAGCTTGGAATTTTTTGCTGTAAAATAATTTCTTAATAGTCTTAAATTCAGACAGTAATATCCTGTCAATAATATATAACAATATCCTGGCTTTCAAAATCTTTGTTAAACCCATTGATCTTTTAATCAAACGAATAATTAATTATTTCAAAATGTCACTTAAATTCACACGATAATATCCTGTCACGCAATGAAATACTGTCCTTGGAAAATCTTTATAAAACCCATTGGATCTTTTAATCAAATGAATAATTAATTACTTCAAAATGTAATATCCTTAAATATTTATTTAACCATTCATATATATATATATATGTATATATATCAAAAGAATAATTGAATAATTAATTATTTGAAAACATTACTTGCCAAATCATCTCTGGATCGTGTTAATCAAATATGTAAATAAAATAATTATTTACCGGAGGACATTACTTGCAAAATTTTTTTTTTTTCTTCATTGGCGCAACAGCCTCATGGTAGGTCAAGGCCGTCTGCCTACTAACAGATTTCAAGACACGAGATGTTCCCTTTTAAGGGGTAGGTGTTTAAGTTCTACGTCCAACGCTCTACAATCATATTAGACCGGGATCTACCAGGACCTACAGCCCCTTGGTGGGCCAAAGTCGTCTGCCTACTGGCATATTTCAAGACACGAGATGTTTCCTTTTTACGGGGTAGGGGTCTCAGTTCTACGTCCAACGCTCTACAATCATATTAGACCGGGATCTACCAGGACCTACAGCCCCTTGGTGGGCCAAAGTCGTCTGCCTACTGGCAGATTTCAAGACACGAGATGTTTCCTTTTTACGGGGTAGGGGTCTCAGTTCTACGTCCAACGCTCTACAATCATATTAGACCGGGATCTACCAGGACCTACAGCCCCTTGGAGGCCAAAGTCGTCTGCCTACTGGCAGATTTCAAGACACGAGATGTTTCCTTTTTACGGGGTAGGGGTCTCAGTTCTACGTCCAACGCTCTACAATCATATTAGACCGGGATCTACCAGGACCTACAGCCCCTTGGTGGGCCAAAGTCGTCTGCCTACTGGCATGATTTCAAGACACGAGATGTTTCCTTTTACGGGGTAGGGGTCTCAGTTCTACGTCCAACGCTCTACAATCATATTAGACCGGGATCTATCAGGATCTACAGCCCCTTGGTGGGCCAAAGTCGTCTGCCTACTGGCAGATTTCAAGACACGAGATGTTTCCTTTTATGGGGGGTAGGGGTCTCAGTTCTACGTCCAACGCTCTACAATCATATTAGACCGGGATCTACCAGGATCTACAGCCCCTTGGTGGGCCAAAGTCGTCTGCCTACTGGCAGATTTCAAGACACGAGATGTTTCCTTTTTACAGGGTAGGGGTCTCAGTTCTACGTCCAACGCTCTACAATCATATTAGACCGGGATCTACCAGGACCTACAGCCCCTTGGTGGGCCAAAGTCGTCTGCCTACTGGCATATTTCAAGACACGAGATGTTTCCTTTTTTTTACGGGGTAGGGGTCTCAGTTCTACGTCCAACGCTCTACAATCATATTAGACCGGGATCTACCAGGATCTACAGCCCCTTGGTGGGCCAAAGTCGTCTGTCTACTGGCAGATTTCAAGACACGAGATGTTTCCTTTTTACGGGGTAGGGGTCTCAGTTCTACGTCCAACGCTCTACAATCATATTAGACCGGGATCTACCAGGATCTGGCCTTGGTGGGCCAAAGTCGTCTGCCTACTGGCAGATTTCAAGACACGAGATGTTTCCTTTTTACGGGGGTAGGGGTCTCAGTTCTACGTCCAACGCTCTACAATCATATTAGACCGGGATCTACCAGGATCTACAGCCCCTTGGTGGGCCAAAGTCGTCTGCCTACTGGCAGATTTCAAGACACGAGATGTTTCCTTTTACGGGGTAGGGGTCTCAGTTCTACGTCCAACGCTCTACAATCATATTAGACCGGGATCTACCAGGATCTACAGCCCCTTGGTGGGCCAAAGTCGTCTGCCTACTGGTATATTTTGGGACTGGAGATGCTTTCTTTTTACGGGTTAAGGTAGTCAGCCTTACGCTCTATACTTATATTAGATCGGGTCCTACGGTTTAAAGTGGGTACTGAATCATTACAATCATCCATGGCAGAGCCGCGATTTGAACTTGAAATCTATGACACCGAGCGCCAGATGCTCGGTCATCAGACCCCACGTGCCAACCTTTAATCAATCTGATTTCCTTAATCAAACGAATAAATGCATATAATTAATTATTTCAAATGTCGCTTAAACCTTTATTTAATCATTGAGGTATATTTCAAAAGGATGAATAAATAATTAATTATGTGATAACATTACTTGCGAAATCATATCTCTCGATCAATCAGATATTTAAATCAAATGTGTAAATAAAATAATTATTTTTCGGAGAACATTACCTGCAAAATTTTTTCTTCTTCATTGGCCCAATAGCCCCCATGGTGGGCCAATGCCGTCTGCCTACTGGCACATTTCGAGACAGGTGATTCTTTCTTTTTTACGAGGAAGGATTGTCAGCCTTAACCCAACACTCTATAGTCATATTAGACCATTGGGGTCTGATCGCCGAGTGGCTAGCGCTCGGTCTCATATGACCGTAGAACGTCACATTGCCCAATTAGACTTCTCACCCACAGCATTCATAAACTGTAAAAGGGGCAGCTCAGTTCTAGGCACAGTGATGGGATGTAGTAGTAGTAGTAGTCATATTAGACCGGAACCTATTGCTGTCAGCCCAACAGTAATATTAGACCGGGAACTATGGTTTAAAGCGGATACCGAAAGTAAGCAAACATCCAAGACATTACCGAGATTTGAACCCGATACATGTGGTACGAGCTGTCAGAACGAGCGTCAGAACGAATGCATTTTATATTAAGTACAAATTTGAACTATTATTCTATATTAATTCTATCATCTCACGAGGGCTTACCAGATAAGTGGATTCCGAACCACGACAAAATTTCGTTAAAATAGGAATGCCTTTTATTTGGTAGTTATACATTTATCTTATAGATTTACATAGACAGAATAGGAATGTCTTTCATTCGATAGTTATGTATTATCTTATAGATTTACATAGACTGATTAGGAATGTCTTTCCTTCGACAGTTATGTATTATCTTATAGATTTACATAGACTGAATAGAGATTTACATAGACTGAATAGGAAAGTCTTTCATTCGGTAGTTATCTTATGTATTATCTTATTCGGTAGATTTACATAGACTGAATAGGAATGTCTTTCTTTCGGTAGTTATGTATTATCTTATAGATTTACATAGACTGAATAGGAATGTCTTTCTTTCGGTAGTTATGTATCTTATAGATTTACATAGAAATAAGGTGTACTAACTAAAAAATAATCTCATGTAGTGTAACACTGATTTTAAATAGTTCATTATAAAATAACGTTCAAAGTTAAGAAATAGGCATATTTTATTGATTTAAAAATATTGAATTAAAATATACATAGACGAGAAAAATCTTTTGCTCAAATACTTCCAAAAATTTGTGCTGCAAATTTAAAAAATTTAATATTCAAAGAAAGCAATTAAAATAAGTAATCACCAAAATTTAGTTAATAGAATAAGGAGGCCAATTGTAGGGAAACTGGAAATTCTAGTAGTTTACCCTTTAGATTGTTAAGAAACTTAAATATAATGTTTAAAAACTTCTCTCAAACTATTACTTTAAAAGTTTATAAATATACAGTGTGATTTATTAAAATCCCACTTTCAAAATGCTGTAAAAAAAGAAACACTTGACGCAATGAGTTCAAATTTGAACTGAAGATACTTGAAGAAGAGAGAAACTGTGTGGCATCAAAAAAAAAAGGTCTAAAGGGTATTAATAGATGGAGCTGTAAGCGGCATAAAGAAAGGGAATTCGGCTGCCAATGATATTATGAATCTAAATGACAACGTATTTGGCATGAGTTGCACATTAAACCAACTGTAATGTTCAATGTGTTTGATTGTTTCGGTTTTTTGACGGAAGAAAATGACTTCCAAGTCATTCTATAGTTGTGACACTGTTAGTGGAAAGCCCAACCACCACGGCAAGGTCATACCAAATTGGATGTGAAAAATCGGTGGAACTTTTTTTGATGTCATAGTTCAGTGGTTGTTTTTGATGTCATAGTTCAGTGGTTCTTTTTAATGTCATAGTTCAATGGTTCTTTTTGATGTCATAGTTCAGTGGTTATTTTTTACAGCACTTTGAAAGTGGAGACTTTAATTATAATCATCTTGTATATAAACTTTTAAAGCATTAGTTTTAGAGAAGTTTTTATAGGAAAAAATTTAGGAAATAATTCAATTAACAATAAGAATAACAATACTACAATTAATAATTCTATAGTTTAAAAAATAATTTAATTTTTAACATTTAATTTTAAATCTTTATGTTCTGTCATATTCTAATTCCAACAGTTCACAATAAGCGTGACTCGGAGCAATTCAGTTTTTTTTGATGCCAAAGATATACAAAGATATACAAGTGTATTTTCTTTGCTATGCACAGCCATCAATAATGAAATGAAAAACAAAATGAAATGAGCTAACAAATTGAATTACTTTGTTTCATGATACTGCTTTTAAAAAATATAAAAAAAGCCAACGACTGCATTGTCATGTAGCACATGTAGAGCTGTTTATCCTGCTCTTTATTCAAGAATCATTTAGAGGTCGAGTTAAGAAACACCATACTTTTTCAAAAATATTGCATGTAATAGACACCATCTTGAAGGATTATATTCACATTAAAACTATTTGTCGAAAACGGAGACACAAAAAGCACTTTCAAATGAATGTCCTCAAAACTATAAGTAATACTGAAGAAGATACTACTGTAGAATCTTTTCCTATTTCAAGGGAAGAGTTTTGGCATTTCATTCCCAGAAGAGATGAATGTATGTTATTTGAGAAGTATATAATAACCCGATACTAAAAACTGGCAGCAGACAAGCAGTATTGTGGGTAGTTATATTACATGCAATTAGTATTTTGTACTAATGAGAACAACCTGCCACTCAAATCTGATAGCAGATATTCAATGTCATGTATAATGAGACCTCATGAAATTAGCGAATGTCTGAGCGACCTTCACAGGTCGCAACAACTACAGATCGAATATGGACTACATCATGAGTTGTTCCTTCGTGGCTTATGATAGACCACGAGCTGAGAAAATTTATGAGAAGTGAGGGAAGCTGACGTTGTCTTAAAATGTGTTTTTTTTTTTTTTTGTGAAGAAGAGAGAGAGTTCTGCGACGAGTCGACCAGAAGAGGCGACCTGCCCTTGTGGTTTCGTTTAACACGCCACAAAGGTGTGATAAGTGAGGAAGTCTGCCGCAGACCTGGCAATTAGATTCGACGTAGACTCGAGAACTCTGAAAATCACTGACCTTCTAGTGAAACCGTACTTGTGTTTTAACCTTGCAATTGCGATCAAATTTTATTTCTAATCTTTATTTTCTTTGTATAATGACCCAGAGTACATTCTATATATATATATATATATATATATATATATATATATATATATATACTTGTAAATAAAAATTAGTGTTTCCATGATCCTGAAAGGGCCCTGTTCTTGAAGCTGTTATAAGTCTATATAGGCCGAGGCATTACACTATCAAAGATATACTAGAAAAGAAATATACAGAATGTGTAAAACCCACAACAAAAAAGAAATTGGATGTGGGCATATTTCTTTAATACATTCAATGAAGTGAGACTAGGCTAGATGAGACTATGCTGCAAACGTTTTTCTCGTTTTGTAATGATCGTCGTATGTTTCGCGGATATGTTTACTAATTAAAACAGTTTTTTTTTTCACTGCATATTTCCAATACCTGATGCTTATTGATATTGAAGGGAAATTTGAAGGGCAATGTGCAGCTTGAATCGTGTGAAAAATGTACACTGGAATTGCATAAAAGCAAGAAAGTGATTTTGAGTATCGATCCTAGAATGAGGCTTATAAGACCACGAATTCTTATGATATCCTTATGATCACAAAAAATTACAAAAACTATAACAAGATTAGAAAAAAATATATAAAATAAAAAGCGAAATAATAATATTAATAGTAATTACAATATTCTTGACGACATCAGTAAGAACTGTTACTGCTATCATCTTGGCTTACTGGTAAAGAATTGTTCTTTTAATTCAAAACCTCGTGTAGTTAGTAATATTTCTATTTTCAAAGCAGGCAATATGGAAATTGTTTTTATTTTCAATCGAAATGTAACAAGTAACAGCAGAATGATAGTGTATTGGCTAGTGCTCTGGCCATTGGCACCACAGGTATTCGCCATTGGTACCACAAGTATTGGTTCGAATAGTAACTGTGGCATGTATGTTTGTTAGCAAACTGTAGGTCCCTGTCTAATTAGCCTAATGTGTGCAAAGAAAAGGACAGTCGAGAGACAAACAAACGAAAGTCCATTGAAAGTTTACCGAATTGAATATAATATAGGCCTACAGATGGATGTGAAATTACTTTCCTACTTGAGTAACACATGGTAATCATTCACAATCCATACGATGATCCTGACCCTTCTGAAGAGGGTTTCAACATCAGGTCTGATTTCGAAACTTAAGTGTCATTGACAAAAACGTGTGAACAAAGACCCATAGTCGATCACCAATCACAATGGTACAACCATATTTAATCTGTACTCCATATTCCATCTATAGTTGTTTCAACCTTTCAAGTTCAACAGACAATCACTAATTTCCTGAATCTCATTATACTTGACACCAAATATCTGCTATCAGATTTGAGCGACAGGTTTTTGTCATTAGTACAAAAACACTAATTGCATGTAATGTGTACCCACGACACTGCTTGTCTGCTGTCAAATTTGAGTGATGGGTTGTTATCATGTACTTGTCAAAAACTATACATTCCTGTCTGCTGGGAAGGAAATGCCAAAATTCTTTTCGTGGGAAAAAAAATGTTACACCCTTTTCCTCTAAGTCATTTTTTTTTAAATTTATTTCTGTTGTGTGACGTATATCGAAAACGAAAAGAAATACGTTAAAATACGTTCGAATAGTTAAAATACGTAGAAATACGTTCGTCGTTAATTTCATAATCTTAAAGAAAATCATTTTTCATTTATTTACAAAGAAAAAAAAAAAAAAAAAAAAAATGTCTATTTTAATATTTATTTTTAAGCAATGTTTAAAGTAATGTACTATCCACAGAGTATTGTATGCGAATCGTTAAAGCATATATAATTAATTAGATCGAATTATTATGCAATTACAAACTATAGTGAGAAATTTCATAAAAAATTCTATGCATTTGAAAAAAAAAAAAAATTACACATTTTTTTCAATTTTTTGAAGTTAATGAATTTTTATCATTAAATTAATGTGATTAATTATATTTCCAAATGAAATTCAATAAATGACGTTATTTGTAAATAAATATGATTTTATTAAAAGATTGATTTTCAGATGTGTAATATTCATATAAGAAGAATTTCCACATAACAAAAATAGTTTTATTGATATCAATTAATTTTTCAGCCAAATTCTGTTTTTCTTTTCTTTCTGGAATATTTTCAATACGATGATTTTATCAATTTAATAAAGAGATACTATCATTTAAAAAAATAAAAGTATATAGATATAGTACATATAAAAGTATAGGTATCTAAATTATTAATCACAAACAGTACTTGATGGACATTCAATATATTTTTCTAAAAATTATGCTTACGATGCTATTAGGCCCTACGGTTTAAAGTGGATTCCTAACCACTACAAACATACATGACACCGACCAAGTTCGAACCCGAAACCTGTGGTACCGAGACCCAGTACGCTAGCCATTCGTTAATCGGGCCCGCAAAGGAATACACGGTGACATTCAATATATTAATTTAAAAATTATATTGTATTATATCTTTGCACAGCAATTTAAGCCAAAACATAATAATGAACAATAAAGTATTTAAAAATTTGTAAAATGCTTAGTTAAATTCGTACAGTAATTTAAAATAACAAAATACAGTTTTATAAAAAAATTAAAAAATATATATACGTGTATAACAAATTTCCAAAATTATATATAGCTTCACAAAAATAAGCTGAAAACATTTGCATTCATCATGAAAATATTCAAATACTGTCGTAGAATATCCTTTGAATTCGTAGAATATCGTCTAGAATATTCGTAGAATAATTTTTTAACATCCATTGTATTTATGATTGATTGTCTATACTAGGTATGGCCAACCCAAATGATCTTGCGGGCCACTTTGGAAATGTATCATACTCCGCATATAAAATTATGTATCCCCATATAAGATCCCCTATAGACAATTTTTGGAGAGAAAAAATTGAAATATAATGAATTATTATTTTTGTATTTACTATTATTCTTACATGTAAACAGAGATAATACTAAACGCATATTGTAAAGAAATATATAAAGAAAAATGAAATATAAAATATATAAATATGAATGAAATATATGAATATAAATGAAATAAAAAATGAAATCATTAAAAAACATTTATTTTACCAGTGCGATATTTCTTTGCAGTTAATTTTTTCTCATAATTTCTAGAGTTAATTTTCGAATATATGGATGCACACCGAATGTATTTTTTAATACATTTGTTTTTGCTACTTTGGCCATTATAAAATAAATATATTTTGTAAAAGTGTAATAAATCTCACTGGCCGGAAAAATGCCACCTCTAGTCTATACAATCCCCGAACATATCTAAGTACAAAATTACAAAATCCCCATCAAAAATTGATTACTTCTCAGTTATTTTCAAAAATAAATAACTATTAAAAGGAATTAGCAGATTTAAGAGATATTTTTATAATTATTTATCGAGAAAAAAAATTAAATTTTTTAGTGATGTAATTTTTAAGTTAATTTGCAATGCATTTTATTTCATCAGATTAAAAGTTATTAAATATATATTAAAAATTTCTTACTTACAGACTTGAGAAATTGTGAAATGCGATATTTTTCATCGGCGGGCTCACTTTACCTAATCCAAATTCATTATCAAATAGTTGATCGTAACTATTATTAATGGCTAATTATGGTTTCATTTCGATTAAAACATGGTGCTATTTATTTGTGCAACGGCCACAACAGTTTTGCTGTTTGCAGTAGAAAACAAATGGTTGGCATTATATTCCTTTCATTGTGCATTTTTATCAAAAAAAAAAAAGAGAGAGAAATACACGTGCGAACAGTATTTATATCTAAAAGGGATGAAATTTCTGAAATACACAGAATGATTCTTGCGTATTTCTTTCCACGTAAAAGATTACTATTCTAATGTGCAAATTTTTTTCTGACGACAGTATGCACTAAATAGTGTAGTCATTCCTTTAAATGTGATGATTTTCATATGTGTATCGACAAAAAAAATATTGCAATATGTCGAGATAGACACAAAATTGATGTATATTCATTAAATTACGGATTACTTTTGTAATGCAGAAACAGGATGTAACGGGATTTTACAACGACGTGATAAGTGTTTCGGTATTTTTGAGAAATTGTTACCAGTTTATACCAGATTATATAAAGCCATGTAGTTTTATGTTTTTGAATGACGAGGATTGTTTTATTCAATTCCTTCTATTAGCTCACACTCTCCCTATATATATATATATATCTTGTTCAAGTTTTCAATCGTTCATAAATATTTTTTATTCATCCACTCAAGTTCAAATACATTTTTTTTTTAACTTGTAGTGGATGACACTAGGTGTTAATACAGTTTCTTCAAATATTAATTCATTAATTGAATATAATTAATTAATTTCAGTTTTTTTTTTTAGATTTAAGTTGCATATATCTAGCAATAGGTGGCGCAAGTTAAATTTAAAAAAAAAAAATGAATGAAAATTATTTATAAAGGAATTTCTGCAATATAGTAGGAATTGAAAATTAAATGAAAATTGAAAAAAAAAAAAAAAAAAAAAAGTAGGAATTGTCTTTTAAATTTTTTTTTTTATATTACTTCTTCTAAAAGTGAATCCTTCCTGTTGTTTGCTCTTTATAAAGGTTATTAAGATTATTACTGCTGTGTCCAAAAAGTAGGACCAGTTTTCAAATTAAATTTCCCGGGTATGTGGTATTTAAATTTTTTTTTAAGGTTTTTGGCACTGTCCTTGACAATTGTGTGAAACTTGACGTCAAAATATTCATTAGTGCTCGAGTTACGCTTGGTTTTGGGAGATGCTAAAACTGATTCAGGCGATTTTTGAAATGTCTCTTCAATCGACTCAAAACATTGTTCTCGGAGTGGTCTTTTGAGTTTAGGGAATATGCAGAAGTAGCACGATGCTAAATCAGGTGAGTACGGTGGTTGTGGAACGATATGGGTTTCATTTTTAGCGAAAAAGTCATGGAGAATCAATGCAGTGTGAGCTGGCGCATTCAATGTTTTCGGTACCAATCAAGATTTGACGCGTTTGAGGCCCAAAACATCTTTTAAAATGGAATTTTGAAATTCCAACATCAGCAGCAAAATCTCTAATTGTAAATCGACGGTTTGCAAGCACCAAATCTTTAATTTTTTGGACGTGAGCTTCGTCTGTTGAGGTTGGTAGTCGACCAGAGGGCTCTTTGTCTTCAAAGCGTTCTCTGCCTTCTTTGAACTGATTTTTATCACTTCTAAACATTTCTTTCCGATATAGGAATGCTCACATAATGCATTCTGCAACATTCTATACGTTTCCGTAAACAAAATTTAACACCAGTTCTTGCTCAATTAAACTCATGTTTGTGAAAATTGCAACACCATGAAGGAATCGTCATAATTGAATGAAATTTAATACACAGTTGAGTGGTAGTGGTGCAAATAAATGATTAAATGTTCAAAGCAAACAAACAATAACAAGAGATCGGAATCAGTATTTTGTGTAGCCACCACGCGCCGCAATAAGTGCTGCTACACAACGTGGCATGGAGTCAAACAAATTTTGAATGTCTGCCTGAGGAAGAGCATTCCATATTGTTTGTATGCGCACAAAGTTCGTCTGCAGAAGCAACAGGACGAGGATCACGAGCGAGACGCCGACCAACGAAATCCCACACATGTTCAATCGGCGACATATCCGGGGAAATACGCAGGCCAAGGAAGCGGCTGTACCTGCCGTGTTGCAAAGAAGGATACAGAAGCGATATGAGGGCGGGCATTGTCCTGTTGAAATACAGGGCCTGGCAAGCTTTGAAGGAAGGGAACAGCTTGAGGCTGTAGAACTTCACTGATGTACCGGTTGCTGTTCAAATTGCCCACAATTCTTAGCAATTGAGACCCTTCCATGATATGCTATGGCACCCCAGACCATAACTCCGGGTGTTCGTTCACTGTCTGGTGTCGATAATGCACTCCGAAGGGGCGTTCACCGGCATAGCGTCTGACACGAATGCGGCCATCATGGTACCACAAATTAAAGCGGGATTCGTCAGTAAACACGACATGCTGCCAATCAGCACGCCAATCTCTATGCTGAGCGGCCCATTGTAGCCGTAGGCGGCGATGGTTTAGCGTGAGAGGGATTCTGTATAAAGGAGTCCTTCCGCGCAGTCCACGCTGCAGCAGACGTCTACGAATTGATGAAGCACACAATGAAACACCTGTAGCTATTGACCACTGTGCTGCCAATTGTCTAGAGGAAGCTGTACGGTCCGTCAGCGCCATGCGGACCAGGTGTCTATCATCGCGAGCTGACGTCACATTTCGGGGTCCACTCCCGGATTTCCGAGTTGTCCGACACTCGTCCGTCCACTGCTTCCAAAGACGCATCACTGTGCTGCTGTTACGCTGCACACGAGCGGCTACTGCACGATAAGACAATCCAGCTTCACGAAGGCCGATGATTCTCCCCGTTCAAATTCTGTAAGTTGTTCAAATCTCGCTCTCTTTCATCCAAGAGGCATAAGTAACGATTAAGCTAACGTTTACCATTAGCAGATAACCACCGATAACCATACACGTCTCGCTACAGCCGTCTATTTATTCGAATCCATCCGCCGTTCAGCATACGCATGCGCTACGGATTTGAAATTCTAAGCATTTGCATATCATGCGCTAATTTGTATTTCCTGAAAATTTCAGCTCACTCGCGAAAGTCCTTCATGGTGATGCAATTTTAACAAACATGAGTTTAATTCAGACATTTCAAAAAATTGCCGGAATCAGTTGTAGTATCTCCGAAAACCAAGCGTAACACAAACACTAATGAACATTTTGACGTCATATTTCACACAGATGTCAAGGACAGTGCCACCAGCCTAAAAAAAAAAAAAAAAAATTAAATACCATATGCTTGCGAAATTTAAATTGAAAATTGGTCTTACTTTTGGACGTTCAAAAATCATAATTTCACTATACTTTTTAATGCTTTGGTTGCAAAACTTTATTAATAGTTAGTTAATTATTTTAATGTAGAATCGTATTATTTTAATGTAATGTATTTTTACATTTTCAGTTAAAAAACATCAAACTAAATATATATCATTGTTTATTAAAATATGGTAGTGCTTAGCTGTGATAAATATATTTTTAAAATAGTATTCCTGATTTTATTTACATTTCCATTACCAAAAGGACGTAAATATTATAATTAATTAATTTTTTTATTCTATTGAATATTTAAAAATTAGTAAAGAACAAACAAATTAAAATCTGAAGTAAAAATGCATTTGTAGGAATTTATTAACTTCTTCACTGATAGATGGCAGCACGAAAAGATTTGAATAAATTTTTAATTATTGTAATAATAAATCAGAGCAACTTTTAATTGAAAAAAAAATTATTAAAATAATATTGTAAGTTACATAAAATAATTAAATCATAACATTTATTTTGAAAATTTTGTTTAAAATTCGCGTTTTCTTGTCAGAAAAGCTTAATTTTCAAAGAAATTTATACAAGAAGATAATTTAAATTTATCGATAAAAACATTAAAATATTTTGTTTAAAGTGAATATAAATTTGTTCTTATAAATAAATAACAATATATAATTTTGTAACTTTGTCAATTTTTAAAATTATTTTTAGAATATTATCAATTAAAAAACAGTAAATGAAATTTGTTTGCTTATGGCCTAACAGATGGCGCTACCTAAAGGGTAAAATACTTAAAGTTTTTAATTCATGTTTGAAAAAAATACTTGTTTAACATTGATTTTTTTTTTTTTTTAATTTTTGGTTTGTCGCTCCACGGTCATCTTGCACACGAGGGCTAAACAAACCGGGACCTACAGTTTAAAGCTGATTACAAACCCCTCACACACATCCATGCCACTGCCTGGTTTCGAACCCGGAGCACCAAATGCCAGAGCATTAGCCAAAATGGCCATTATGCCGCTATTTTTTTAGATTTGTTTTTATTTGATATGTCGCTCTATGGTCATCTTGTGCACACTGAAAGCTAAACAGACAGGGACCTACAGTTTAAAGTGACATTTATTTATTTATTTATTTTATTTATTATTAATTTTTTTTTTAGATGAATATAATTTGAAATTAGCATTATGCTATTTAAATATATTCACTTCAATTTCTAAAAATTATATTTTAAAGGTAAAAATAAACGTTATGAATAACATAGTAAAAATGTATCTTATTTCAAAAAAATCGTTTTACTTATTTTAATTATAATTTTAATTATTTTTCTTCAAATAATTTAAATTATTTGGTTTTTTAAAATGAAAATAAAACATTTTGTATAATATTATTGCAAATTAATTCATTAAAAGGCATTAAATATATCTAGATATTGATTGGCGGTGCCATGGATGTTTGTAGGAGTTCGGAATCCACTTTTAAACCGTAGGTCCTGGTCTAATATAACCGTAGAGCGCTGTTTTGAGATTTAGCCAGTCTTCAGCCTTCTTGGTTCCCCGTTAAAGTGCAGCCTACCCGGGCCGGATTTTCCTACAGTCTAACTAGGCTTCAGCCTAGGGTCTCAAGATTAAGAGGAGCCTACATTCAAATTGTTAGCAAAATTAGAATTACACTATTCTAAAATCAATAAACACTGAATCAAAAATAAGGAGAAATTCTACACATATGAATAATAAACAAGCATGATAAGTAATTTACAAACTTAAAAAAATGGGAGGTGAAAAGGCCTCATAAGTGGAATAGCCTAGGCCGTCTTTTCATCTAAATCCGGCCCTGAGCCTACCCTTAGCCATGGGCCAGTCGCCTGCTACGGGGTCTTCTGGATCTGGTGTAGGCTTTTTCTGAACCAGGGGGAAATAGTAACAACAACAACATATATTGATTTAAAACACCTTTTTTTTTCTAATTAAATTTGGAAAATATTAAAATACAAATTGACATCATATTATATATATATTTAAGTAAGTACAAATAAATATGTATATATTGTTGCAAAAAATTTTATAATTGGAATATAATTATTATAATGATTAAAAACAATTATAAAAATTTGTAATTAATAATTATAGAGGATTTTTAATAATTATTTGCAATTTTTTACATCGTTTCTATCGTTTTCATCATCGAAAAAAATATATATATATATATATAAAGAGAGAGCAAATAAAACTGACCTCTAAGCAACGCTTCTCAACATCAAGATACAACTGTGCTGCTTCCGCTGAGCCAAGGCAAAATACTTTGTTTAAACCATCCTGAACTCTACTCATATATTTATTAAAGAGGAGGAAGTATTCAAGTATTCGCTTTGAGTGGAAAGCACTCTTCACAAATCAAATTTACGACGATAAAAAGCCCCCCCCCCTCCCTATTGCTCTGCTATTGCCCCTAAATACTAGGTCCTTTCGTTATTCGAGCAACGAGGCTATTTGGGTGACTTTGATCTCAAGTCTTATCTCTAGAGGAATAGTCGTTTACAATGAAATTGTTTTAGTAATAAATTGAAGTAAAAGATAAATATTAAATAATTAATCTGTTTTGTGTTGCCGATTAAAATTAAAAATTTAATTCATTTGTTAATTTTTGAAAAATATACTATTAGTTCCTGCAACCACAATAAATTGCTATTAGTTCCTGCAACCACAGCTAGTTATTGGGGTGATCTGCAATAACTAGGCGTGGTTGCAGCAATTGCAACCACAGCTAGTTACTTGAATTTCTATCGCAACATACATTTTTCTCAACCCTATTACATTGTGTCATGACTTAACAATATCTTTTAACAAAAGTTTATGCTTATGCAGTGACATAATGATATCCGTGCGACCAAATCTTTCTTTTAATCTTACTTCAATTTTTTAATTTTTTAATCTTTTCTTCAGCACTTGTATGATTCGATTCCTATATGAATGCAAGCTGTATTACATGCCTTTATAACCTTTATAAATCGATGGTTTGCAAGCACCAAATGTTTAATTTTTTAGACGTAAGCTTCGTCAGTTGAGGTTGATGGTCGACCAGAGGCTCTTCGTCTCAAAGCGTTCTCTGCCTTCTTTGAACTGTTTATACCACTACTAAACAATTCTTTCCGATATAGTTTGCTCACCGAATGCTATCTGCAACATTCTATACGTTTCCGCATACGAAAATTAATTTCGCAAACAAAATTTAATGCAAGTTCTTTGCTCAATTAATTCAGACATTTCAAAAATAGCCGAAATTGCTTTTAGCGTCTCACAAAGCCAAGCGTAACTCAAACAAACACTAATGAATAATTTGACGTCACATTTCACACAGATGTCAAGGAAAGTGTCAACAACCTAAAAAGAAAAAAAAAATTGAAATTCCATATGCCTGTGAAATTTAAACTGAAAATTGATTTTTACTTTTTGAGCACAGTAGTATTATGTGCCCTTATGATGCTATCGAAGCAACTATCAGAAAATGTCAGAGATTAATAGTTTAAGGGTCATTAGAATGATATGAGCTGGGTAGTGAATCGCCGGCCACCTCCACCATAATGATAATACGGGAACCAATAGACAAGCATAAGTTTAGTGACTTTATAATACATTTCGTAATCAAATAATGACCTCAAATAATGAAATTTAACTTCACAGGTGATATAGGAAATTCAGCTCCATTTTATCACTTTTAAACTGAACTCTTTTAAAATATAAATTACTGTATCCATGTATCTACATGTTTCTTGATATTCATTATGTAAGGATTTTAAAAGGTTTGGGAGTGTTCTTCTGAACCTCAATCGCAAAAAGAAATAAAGAATTTAAGAATTTTTTTTGCTTTTGTTTGTGGCTCATTAGGTGAAGATGTTAATTTTTGCCATTCTAACCTATAAATAATATACAGTATTATATTTTCTTTTCGTCTTATACGGTTGGAGCTGCCTGGTGGCCGTGTGGATTACCGTAGACTCCAGATTCGAATCCCTGGCGGTGGCATGGATGTTTGTTTTTGGCTCAGAATCCACGTTAAATTGCTGGTCCCGGTCTAACTAGCCTAAAGTGCGCAAAAAATGACCGTAGAACGACAAACCAAATCAGTCTGCGTTTGGAGACGATGTGTTGCTGGAGTTTGAGAATGACAGACTTATTCGGTAGACTGACGCTAGACGGCCAGATCAGTTTTTACGCATGAATCCTGGCCTGTCTTACAATAATGTAGTGGCTAGTAATGAATGACGCTGATTTCAAACACTAAGGGATCTGCCTAATGGAGGCTTCCTACGATCAATAAATACAAGAAAGGCGATATTTTCCGAGAAGAACGCATAACCAGCGGACAATATCATTGTTTGAAATTCGCTGTCAAGGTGCACGAATTTTGATACATATTACAGTATTAATTTCTCTTTGCGTCATATAAGATGATATATAGTTTTCTCTATTAAATCCAACCGTTTCAACCTGTATAGAGAGTAGGATTCTGAGAAAAAGTGGAATAACCTATTGTTTAAGTCAACCAGAATTCCCAATTATTTGCCTAGAGCGGTCGGCGTGGCCTACTTTAGACTTGTGAGATTGACTATTTACAGAGTCACCTGTATAGAATAGGACTGGCTGCTACAGGTATCTGCCGCCTTTGGAACTATGGCGTGGCCATGAGTGGAGAGCACCTCATCATATGCCCTACTGTTCTTAATTGTATCCCCTTTTTGTGTTACTGCCAATGACCTTGTTTTTGTAGTTCATTATTGTATTGGGCTGTTCGGCGACTAATGACCGAGAGGTCAGAGACAGCCATAGGATAAAAAAAGTATTAATTTCTTATTTATTCTTTATTTTTTATAGTTGTGCATTTACGTGTAATATGATCATGCAGTGACTTCTAATTCCTGTTTCCGTTTGCAGAAAATAATTTGATCTATTATCCTATGAATTCTTAAGGAAAATTTAAAAATAAAATGTACATACCTTTTTTATTATATTAAATATATTGCGCATATATTATAATAATAATACTAATAATAACAATAAATATATTGCCAAGTAACGATGGGAATAAAAAGATAAATGAATTAACGATAGGCTTGCAGTATTGAAACTTAATGTTTTTAATCGAACTGAGTAGAGATTTCAAAAATAAATTGCAGGATAAAAAAGAAGGGTAAATACACTCAAGAGCCAAATTCATCAATATTTTTGGTTAATAAATTTTGAAAACTTAATTTCTTTTCATGCAAAATATTTCCTTTAAGTGACTTTTTTTCCAACAATCTTATGAAAAAAAAAAAAACACTTTTATTATAAGGAACTTTATCTTGTTTTTTTTTAAGATTCATTATTTCTGAGATATTCATTTATATCATTCAATATTGCAGATTACTTATTATTAAGTAACAGTTTCATTCAGATACTTATACTCATCTCCCTAAAAACAGCGCATCAAGCAACAATTATCAATTTGTACTTGAATGTAACTTGACATGCAAGAGAGTGTGAGACATCTATGTAAATGATTAAAAATGCACCAAGGTTACGATATTACAAAAAGCCAGTAAAGGAAGTTGGTGTGTGTCCCACATAGAGTTGCCATGGTGGTAGTGTTACTCGAATCTGTACCATACTTCAAGCTACACGTGCCTCCTGGGTAAAGCTAAATGAGTAACGGCGTTCATCAGTGCAGCCCAATTATAAATTAAGCCTGTTTTCAAGCCAAACTATAGTCCTTTTCAGGGCGCTACCGCGGCAGATATCTCAATACTTTTTTGATACTGAGATTTTTGCAATAAGAAATGCAATTTTAAAACTTCTTGGACTAACTAATAATCTCAATAAAGCAGCTATCTTTATAGACTCTCAAGCTGCAATCTTGGCAACTGTCTCCTATATACCAAGTGATTGCTTCCTTGTTGAAGAGGCTAAGATAAATCTGTCCAAGGCCAATCTCTTGGCGAAAAATGGTTATAAATCACCACAGCCACAATTTTCTTTATCCTTTCATCAGTTTAGTTTTGAAGTAAAGAAGAAAATAGACAGACCCTTAAGACAATCTTACAAACTTCTTCCAACTGATGAAACGTGGAATATACTTGTTTCATCACCCATCCCATTGGACTTGCCCCGCGCAATTTTTACAGCAAATTTCCCGACTCTCGACAGGAAATGATTTTTAATAAACACTTGCACCACATTGGTGTATTTACTAATGATGACTATCCTCTGTGTTCGTCGGGTGAAGCCATGGGTTTTTTACATTTGACACCATGCACTGCACTTGATTTTATGACTTTTAATTCTGACATCTTTTTCAAGGGTAATTTTTATTGGGCTGCTAGAGTTCTTATAACGGATATCGCTACAGTTTGATGTAGGGAAAAAAATTGAGTTGCCATGGTCTAGATTACATTTAGTACAAGTACCATTCTGATAGATAATTCGGTTCATATAAAATTTGCATTTTGACAGAATATTCAACGCAAAATTATTTTGAAGATTAATTTTTTTGAACTCTAGGCAATTGATTATAATTGTAGCATGATTGTGTTGTTACATAATGCCATTAGAGGAGTAGAGGAGGTTGTTGTGTGTCCTAACTTGTCCTTATACAGTTGCCATGATACAGTCTAAGGGCTTTTTGTCTGCAGAAGAAAGGCACTTTATTAGAAGAGATGTCCCTTGTCCGCATAAGAAGACTAATAATATTGTAATAAGAAAGCAATAAATGCTGAACAAATAAACAGAACTTACATTTCACGTACTAAAATCCTTATTTTGAGATTTGAAGAATAATGTTATTTTTAGAAAAAAAGTAAAGAATATATAGTGATGCATTTCTGCAGTCCACAACTCTTAACATGTGATGAGATTTTGACAGTTATGCTGCTTAATTTAAGAAATATTTTCACAAAGCCATAAAAACATGACTACATTACAAAAAAAAAAAAAAAAAAAGATTGAATAAAAGCATTCATTTTTATAATTAATTATTGTTTTTTAATTTAGAACTGTATATTAGACTTCAGTTTTTCCTTTTTCCATTTCACATTTCAAAACAATACTCAAAATGGCATATACCTTAGTACATACCAACGACACGTACGTACATACCAATGTACGAACCAATGACATATACCATTTCACATACAAAACAATACACGAAATATACTCAATTATCACAAGAAACGCATTTATTTAAAAAAAAAAAGAATTAATTAACAAAACTCTTTTGGAAAAATAAAAGACAAAAAAAAAAAAAAACATTTTAAAAATATATTATAGAAGGTAAAATATTATAAATTAATTATAAATCTATAAGGTAAAGTAACACATAATAGAGGCCCTATTCTCACACATTATAAATAAATTAAATTACAGGCTGCATTTTATGGAAGCTCAGTTATAATATTTCTAAGAATTTAAACACGTTTATGGCAATATTTTTTTATCAATATAATATATTTTGAGTCAACAATAAAAAAATCTATTCAGGCATAAATAAGAAGTAAGTTTAATAAATAAACACACACGCGCATGTTATTTTACAGCAAAAATACAGAATACAATGTTAACCTATTGACACAATTAAAATTATATATATAGGTAATACTTCTGAATATTGTATCTCTCAGGAAGATAACAATCATACTCACTGGTGTAAATAATCATGATTTGATGAAAATAATTAAAAAAATATTCTGTACTATAATGTGCTACACATTGATTAGATATGGGCTTAATTAATACAGTTTTATTAATAAAAAATGAGAAACTGAAAAGTTTCTCCAAGAGAAATTGTAGTATTCTCAACATGCTTTCGTCTTGCATTCCTAGTAGGGAAAAACAAAATCACTTTGGACCTTAATTAATTTTGTCTATAGTAAAAATCCTATAGCAGAAATGGCAATCTTCTTCCAAGTTTTTGAACTGACCTTGTTGTTCAATACGAATAATATTTAAAATTTTATAATGAAGTTGCACTATAGAATAATGAAATTGAATGAAAATAGTAATGAAGATGGTCTGCTATCATGTCCTACAAAATGATCAGATATGTGCTTCATTGAGACAGTTTTATTAATAGAACAAGTAATATAAAAAAAAAAAAATTTAAGTCAATTCCTACTTTTTTCTCACTATATTGCAGAAAGTCCTTTATAAATAATTTTCATTTTTTTTTTAAGTTTATCTGGTGCCATCTAATGGTAGATATAGGTAACTAAAATCAATTAATTAAATTTAATTACTGAATTAATATTTGAAAAAAAAAATGCATTAACATCAAGTGTCATCCACGGCAAGTTAGAAAAAATGTATTTTAAGGTGAATGGATGAATGAAAAATATTTTATGAACGATTGAAAATTTGAACAAGATATATATAGGGAGAGTGTGAGCTAATAGAAGGAATTTAAATACGTAATTCTTCCAATTTTTGGAACTGACCCTGTGGTTCTATGCAAATAATATTTAAAATTTTACAGTTAAATTATCTTATTTAATCTCAACACATGTGCTCATCAAATGCAATTCCATTCTTTTCGTGCTGAGTTAAAGCTTTCCAAGGACAAGCTTACCAAAAACAAATGTGAAAGAAAGGATTAAATTGAAGAATTACTATTGTAAATGGTGCAATTGTGTTAATCCTAGTGATAATAACTAATAGTTCAAATTAGCCCAAGTTGTTTTTAATTCTCTTAATTAGCTATACAATTTGATGCCTTTATTAAATAATGAGTTCTATCATAAGATGTTTCAGTCATAGAATTTTAGGAATTTATTTATATTTTACAATGACATACAGTACAGATAATTTGCTAGTTCTTTACTGTTCACTTCATAGTATTGGGAAATAAAAATTTTATATAAAACCAATAGCTTCTAAACATAAGCTATTATTTATTCTTCATTAAAATAAAAAGAATGAGAAAGAAAATATTACATCCCTAATTATTCGAACAACAGTTATAGAAATATTTTTCTGGCATTACTATTTCGAGGATAAATACAATAAATGAGACACTCCAACCCAGACACAGAAACATAAAAACTCCAAAAAAATCCGAGACAAAAATAGGAGATATAACACTGGAATCGGAATCACTTCTTTTAGTTTTCAAAAACAATTTGAAAGAAGCATCTTTCCAGAATTTACGGTAAAGACCTGAACCCCATAATTTTGATAGAATTGAATTTAATTTTGATGCATAACAGAAATTCTTGTTATACGCAACCACAACAAGGAATGTACGAAGTTTATCTTCAGAGATATAAACGTTTTCGTGATGTCCGAATCTTAATAGTGCGTAGCTGCGGGTTCTAACCTGGGAAGATTTTTCAATGTCATAAGAAATGTCTAGGTACTTTTTATATTCAATCACCCAATTCTCACGAATTAACATTCTTCCCAGTGCTTTCACGTGATCTTCTCTAGACTCGAGAAAGAATGGAACGTGAGATTCCATAGCATGCAATTTATGACCCCCTGACTGCACAGCTCTGAAAGATCGTGGAAACTCCGGATCGGAGCAACTTTAGTTGGTTGAATTATACGAGACAGTAAAGTGACAGAAAAACTGAGTGAAATCAGCAAGGTAAACAAAAACCAAGCAGTCAACAAAATTGTACTCCTTAGTGAACAATTTCCAATAGTTGAGGATTGTCCAACAACGGTTCCGAGGAGTTTGAACAGATTATACCCCACAGAAGCTTTAAATTGTGCAAATAAAATTGACATCACAATTAGCATAATGCCTATGCCAATCCACGTTGTGGCGTCAAAAACTTGAAGCAGAGCAAAATTGGATTTAATATTTTCCGGTTTGGGCGTAATGAAAGTAAGCTCTTCTTGCTTATAAGGCACACTGAAGCCAATTGATTTACTATGTATTTCTTTTGTGGGCATATAAGATAATGCCAGGTCAGCTTCACCCCTTTGAACCATACCGAGAATGCCGGTGAAGTTACCATCCGGCAATGGTTCATAGTAGAGTATGTCTTGTGTAACGATAATTTCGTATTGTATTCTTAAAGCCTCCAATACAATCTGCAAGAATTTACCATCGGGACCTCCCAGTTGCATTTCTCCGTTTTCTGTTCTATTAACATGTATCAATAGTTCCAATGGCTTAATAACTACAATTGTTTTTTGTTCCATTTTCTATTAGGTTGTTTTTAACACATAAAATTATGTTGATAAAGAGAAGAATTATAAAAATGGGTTATTGTTAAGTCAGAGTCTCGTTATTGTCTGAGTTTCTTTTTTTTTTTTTTACCAAGCCACACACACTAAATTAAAACTCATTCCATACATCTGAATAAAAACAGGACATATTTCAACAAATCAATTTTTAAATGCATTGTTGTTGATTTCTTATAAAATATCCATTGCATTACGGACACAATAAAGACATATTTATCTTTAATATAAAAAATTTTAAAGCAAAATATCATTATATACCTCAAAATCAGAACCCAAATATTTACAAACAAATTCTAAAAATTCAAATTTTTATTGTTTATAGAAAAACGTTTGACGATATTCTGTCTTTTTTGTAAGATTTTGTTACTGGAGTAATTACTAGTTTATGTATACATATACACACTTTTATATAATTTCCTTATCCTTAGGCATGAAGGAATAATTTTACCATTTCACGTATTCACATGTAAATATTTCGATGGTTTTTTTTTGTCTATTTGTAATAATTCAAATAATTCTTCATGTGAAATCCTTACATTAAGTATTGGATTCTTGGAGCATGCTGTGTCAATCTTTCAATCATCTTTTAATAGAAACAAAATTTTTAAACAGGTCCAAGAATTTCTTCATTTAAAATAAGTCTTAACTTTTAACGGTTAAAAATAAGATAATATTCCTGCAGTCATTATTTAATTTAAAAAAATCTTTAGAAATCAATCATGTTATTTAATTGCAAACATATTTCAAAACATTATATAATACAAACAAAATCATGTATATGGTAATCAACAATTTTGATATTAACTTGTTTAACGATATTTTTAATTCAGTTATCAATTTTGTAACGAATAGCATTTTTCAGTTCCTTCTCTTTCATGAATTGCCGTTTCGAAGATAATTTATTATGTAAACAGTCATATAGGTTTTTTTTCCTTCTTGTAAGTATCCTGAGAGCAGATTAAAATTCCACGAAATGAATGTGTAGATATTAATACGTATCTTATTTTAACAAAATATATTTACAGCATTGTGCAGAAGAACTATAAATACTTTGTTCATCATTGCAGCTGACATAAATTTTGAAAGTGCAGGTGATAATCCTCCCAACTTTTCACCAGTTTTGAAAACATCTGTAGTGACAATTACTTGTTATATGATCGATCCTTTTTCACTACTCTGCATATTGCGTCAATCACAGTAACTTTTATATCTATTTCATTTAGACCACAGCATATCTTGTTTCATTTAATATTGGCGTTTGTAGAATCATATTTAAAGAAGATCACAATGCTTTGATTAGAAAACTACAGAGTAAACTTTCAGGTTTGGTTAGAATATCCAAATATATCCAAAGTTACAATAATCTGATTATTGATTTAAGTATTAGAAATTTTAAGTAATAAATTTAGTTCTGGTTTAAGATTATCTCTTCCAATTGTTGCAAATATCTGGAAGTAACTTTTCACAGCAGAGTAACTTTTCACTTTTCACCCTTTTCACTACTCTACATACTTCGTCAAAGGCATATCACAGTCACTTTGTTATCTATTTCACGTTGAAAACAGCTGATCTTGTTCCTTTTATCATTGACATTTACAGAATCGTACATAAAGAAGATCGCAATGCTTTGATTAGAAAACTACAGAGTAATCTTGATCAGATTTGGTTAGATTACCAAAATATATCCAAAGTTACAATAATCTGATTATAGATTTACGCATTAGAAATTTTAACTAATAAGTTCAGTTCTGGTTCATGATTAGGTCTTTGTAAGCGCAAATATCTGGAAGTAACTTTTCACAGCAGAGGGATTCTTTGTGAATAAGGAAGATTATATGAGAACTGGTTTCTATAGAAGCTTCATAATGGTTTGTAAATAAATAAAAGTAAACAAATGTATGTTAAATAAATATGTTAAATGAGTTAATAAAAATAAATAAATGTTTTGCAAATACAAACTTAAAAATTCAAAAAAATATTTTAGTAAATTTTTAAATATTTTGATCATTAACAGATCCAAAACAACGGTCGTCAAGATAAAAACAAACATTTTACACGACGAAAAGTGTAATATATGTAATGATAGAAATTACATTAATTATACGAGTTTTATAATGTATGGTAAGATATGTGTTAATGATATTTAGAATAAATAATGAATAATGGAAAATTCTGTTGCAGAGCATCGAACAAAATTCTTAGTGACAATTTTTTAGATACTTAAATGTAGTTTAATTAAAGTTTACTGACAAAAAAAGGGACTGATATTTCGATGTTTTACAAAACTTATGCATATGCTGATGGTGCTAGAAACTTGTAAAATAGTTTTAAAATTTATCGGGAGGTACATGTCAATGAAATTGTGAATAAATATTAAATTAAGAACCTCTGCTGTTTAAAACATTACGCATATTTTAGGAACATCTCCTGTAAATGTTTAAATGTGGTAATTGACAAAGGATGAACTACAAACATGACCATTTTGCACAACAAAACCACCATAATATTCGCTGTACTCAAATGTATAACAAAAACTCAAATATTCGCAATACATTACAGTTTGAGTCGTAAAAAATTGTTCAAGATTACCCGTTCAAACTTTTGATATAATTAAAACATTAGATAGCACTGTTAAGTAATTTTTTTAATATGAATAAGTTGTTTAGGCATCATTTAAAAGCAGGAGCAGCTGTGATCAGATGTAAAATACCGTGTTTTGTTTTTTATATTGTAAAAGCGGTATATGCAGACCACTTTTACAATATAAAGAGATTAATTATTCTTTGAAATATTCAAAGAAAGGAAGACTTAGTTATAATAAAGACAAAATTTAAAATAGTAAATAAAACAAATTTATGTTCTTTTACAATAAGAAATGACTTTTACTAAAAAGGCTGAAAGATATTTTTTATTCAGTTATCGGAAGATATTTATTTCAGAATATTTCAATTTACATAATTTCAAGTTTTTTTCAAAATGAAAGGTTAAATATAGTTTTAAATTGTTTCATTACTTAATAAACAAATGCAGTTATATTTTCTTACATAATACAATATTTTAGCTAAATATGATTTCATTACATTAAACTTGAAATTATTGGCACGAACAATTCAGCGTATTATAAACACTGTGCCGATTAATTTTATTGTGAAATTCGTATTACTTATATAGTTGCAAAAAAAGGCCCATGTCAATTATTGCAAACATTCTCTTGTAATCACTGACATTTAGAAACGATGAGTTTGGATGACGATGGCAGCGGTGTAAATAAGTACGGCAGCTATTTCAGTACTATTTTGATGCTGAGAATTTTGCCATAAGAAATGCAGTTATCTCTATTGTCTCCCAAGCTGCAATCTTGGCAACTGTCTCCTATACACCTAGTGATTGCTTCCTTGTTGAAGAGGCTGAGATAAATCAGTTTCCAATGCAATTGCTTCAGGCTCGGAGATTGTTTTTCAGTGAATTCCCAGCATATGAAATTTATTATTTAGTACTAAATTTAATTCTTCAGATGCGATGGGGAAGAAAGCATATGGGAGCACATCACCATTCTTTCTTCAGACTTCAAGCTACACTTGCCTCCTGGGTAGTGCTAAATGTGATGGCGTTCATCAGTGCAGCCCGATTATAAATTATGGCTGTTTTCAAGCCAAAATATAGTCAGCTATCAGCAGCTATCTCAGTACTTTTGATGCTGAGATTTTTGCAATAAGGAATGCAATTCTAAACCTTCTTGGACTAACTACTAATCTTAATAAAGCAGACTGACTCCCAAGATAAAATCTTGGCAATTGTGTCCTATACACCTAGTGATTGCTTCTTTGTTGAAGAGACTAAGATAAATCTGCCCAATGCTATTGCTTCTGGCTGGGAGATTGTTCTTCAAGGGATTCCAGTGGGGATTCCATTGCGGGGTGCTGGAAATGAAAATTCGGTTCATACAAAATTTGTAGTTTTGATAGAATTTTTAATACAAAATTATTTTTGTAGATTAATTTTTGAACTCTATGCATTTGATTATAATTATTATCTAAGCAATAGTTTATAATTGCAGCATGATTGTGTCATTACAAAATGCTGGTAGAGGAGGTTGTTATGTGTCCACACTTTTCCTTGCTATGTGTGTCACTTGTTGCCATCAGAACCTCTATGTCCTTTTGTCTGCGAAAGAACGGCACTTTATGATAATAGATGTCCCTTGTCCTCATAAGATAATAATATTGTAAGTATAATATTGACTAATAATAAGAAAGCAATAAATACTGAACAAATAAACAGAACTTACATTTCACATATTAAAATCTTTATTTTGAGATTTGAAGAATAATGTTATTGTTAGAAGAAATTAAAGAATATATCGTGATGCATTTCTGCAGTTCACAAATTAAACCTGTGATGAGATTTTGACAGTTATGCTGCTGAATTTAAAAGATATTTTCAGAAAGCAATAAAAAACATGACTACATTACAAGAAAAAAAGGTTGAATAACAGCATTCATTTTTATAATTAATTATTGTTTTTTATTTAAAACTGCATATTCGACTTCAAGTTTTCCTTTTTTTCCATTTCACATTTGAAAACAATACTAATACAAAATGAAATATACTTTAGTATCACAATAAACACATTTATTTCAAAAAACAATTAATTAACAAAACCTTTTTGGAAAAATAAAAGACAAAAAAAATATTTTAAATCAAACAAAGGTAAAGTAAATTATAGTAGAATTCTTTATCTCGCACATTATAATTAAATTAGATTACAGGTTGTATTTTAGGAAATATTAGTTATAGTATTTCTAAGAATTTAAACATGTTTATGAGAATATTTCTTTATCAATATAATGTATTTTCGGTTAACAATAAAAAAATCTATTCAGGCATAAATAACAGCAAGTTTAATAAATAAACACACACACATATTATTTTACCGCCAAAATAACGAATAAAATTATATACATAGGCAACCCTTCTGAATATTGTACCTCTCAGGAAGATAACAACCCTATTCACTGAAGTAAATAATCATGATTTGATGAAAATAATGATAAAGTTGCTCTACTTCCATGTCCTACACAATGATTAGATATGTAGTTAATTGAGAGTTTTGTTAATAAGAAAAGAGAAACTGAAAAGTTCCTATAATGCTTTCGTCTTGCCTTCCTAGTAGGGAAAAACAAAATCATCTAGGACCATATGCAATTTTGTAGGTAGTAATAATCCTATAGCATAACTAGCAACCTTCTTCCAAGTTTTTGAACTGACCTTGCTGTTCAATGCGAATAATATTTAAAATTTTGTAATAAAGTTGTTCTACATAATAATGAGGGTGAATGAAAATAATAATGAAGATGCTCTGCCACCATGTCCTACAAGGTATGTGCTTTTATTAAGGCATTTTTATCAATAAAAAAATTGAAATTGAAAACTTTTTCTGGGAAAGAATAGCTATATATTCAATGCGTTTTCTTCCTGTATACCCAGTAGGTGAGAAAAAAAAAACATTGTGAAAGTTTGTCTACAGCAGAAATTGAATACATAATTCTTCCAAGTTTTGGAACTCACCCTGTTGTTCTATGCAAAAAAAAATATTTAAAATTTAACAGTTAAATTATATATTTATCTCAACACATGTGCTCATGAAATGTAATTGTAAGCTTTCAAGAGCATGCTTACCAAAAAGCAAATGTGAAAGAAAGGATTAAATTGAAGAATGACGATTGTAAATAATGCAATTGTATTCATTTTTAGTGATAATAACTAATAGTTCAAATTAGTTTCTCATGTTTTTAATTCTCTTAAATAACTATATTTCGTTGATGCCTTTATTAAATAATTAGTTTTGTTATAAGATATTTCTGTAATAGAATTTAAGAAATTTACATATATTTTACAATGGCTTACGGTATAGATAATTTGCTAGTTCTTTACTGTTCACTTTCAATAATAAAGTGAACCTACTAAAGATAAAATTTGTTTATTCTGTAGGAAAAAGTATTTCATCACTATCAGCAAACAAAAGATAAACTGGCATTTTATTTATTTTTCATTAAAATCCAAAAAAATTAATAAATCCAAAGAAAAGAAAATATTTCTAATTTAATTTTCAAAGTCCTACAAATATACAGCAAATAATAAAAACTTACAAAGCCACTATCTTCTAAGGATAAAGTTTATTTATTTTTCTAGAAAGGAAAATTTATTATTTCGAAATAGGACGAGAATAAAAACAATAAATGAGACAATCCAACCAAGACACAAAAACAAGAAAATTCAAAAAAATCCGAGACAAAAATAGGAGATATAACAGTGGAATCGGAATAACTTCTTTTAGTTTTCAAAAACAATTTGAAAGAAATTTCTTGATAGAATTTATGGTAAAGACCCGAACCCCATAATTTTGAAAGAATCGAATTTAATTTTGATGCACAACAGAAATTTTGTTATACGCAAACGCAACGAGGAATGTAGAAATTTTATCTTCAGAAATATAAACGTTTTCGTGATGTCCGAATCTTAATAGTGCATAGTTTCTAGTTCTAACCTGGAAGATTTTTTCAATGTCATATGAAATGTCTAGGTACTTTTTATATTCAATCACCCAATTTTTACGAATTAACATTCTTCCCAGTGCTTTCACATGATCTTCTTCAGAATCGAGAAAGAATGGAACGTGGAATTCCATAGCATGCAATTTATGACCTACCTGATTGCACAGCTCTGAAAAGCTCTTGGAAATTCCGAACCGGAGGAACTTTAGTCGGCTGAATTATACGAGAGAAAGTAAAGTGACAGAAAAACTGGAGTGAAATCAGCAAGGTAAACAAAAACCAAGCAGTCAACAAAATTTTACTCCTTAGTGAACAATTTCCAATAGTTGAGGATTGTCCAACAACGGTTCCGAGGAGTTTTAACAGGTTAGTCCCAACAGAACCTTTAAATTTTGCAAATACAATTGACATCACTATTAGCACGATGCATATGCCAATCCACGTTGTTGTGTCAAAAACTTGAAGCAGAGCTAAATTGGATTTAATATTTCCCGGTTTGGGCGTAATGAAAGTAAGTTCTTCTTGCTTATAAGGCACACTGAAATCAATTGATTTACTATAATATTTCTTTGTGGGCATATAAGTTATTGTCAGGTCGGCTTCACCCCCTTGAACCATACCGAGAATGCCGGTAAAGTTACCATCCGGCAATGGGTCATAGTAGAGCATGTCTTGAGTAACGATAATTTCATATTTTTTTCTTAAGGCTCCAATACAATTTGCAAGAATTTACCATCGGAACCTCCCAGTTGCACTTCTCCGTTTTCCATTCTATTAACATGCATCAATAGTTCCATCGGTTTAATAACTACAGTTGTTTTTGTTGCATTTTCTATTAGAGTGTTTTTTTAACACATAAAAATATGTTGATAAAGAGAAGAACTATAAAAATGGATTACTTCGTTCGCGTTATTTTTGAGTTTCTTTTTTTTTAAGTCACATGCAGTAAATTAAAACTCCATTTCATTACATCTAAATAGAAACTGGGCATATGTAACAAATCAAATTCCAACGCATTGTTGTTAATTCCTTTTAAAATTTCATTGTACAATACAAAATTGTTATTGGACACAATAAAGACATATTTATCTTTAATATAAAAAACAGTAAGCAAAATATCATGATATACCTTAAAATCAGAGCCCAAATATTTACAAACAAATTCTAAAAATTCAAATTTTTATTGCTTATAGAAAACGTTTTTTGTTTGGAACCACCGGGAACAGTATAAAATACAACGATATTCTGTCTTTTTTATGTAAAATTTTGTTACTGGAATAATTACTTAGCCTATTTATATACACTTTTATATAATTTCCTTATCCTTAGGTATGAAGGCATAATTTAAGCATTTCGCATATTCATAATTCAAATATTTCGTTGATTTTTCGTCTATTTTTAGTAATTCAAATAATTCTTCTTGCGAAATCCTTACATTAAGTATTGGATTCTTGGAGCTTACTGTGTTAATCTTTCAATCATCTTTTAATAGAAACCCAAATTTTTAAAACACTTTAATTACACACTTAATACACACTGAATAAACACTTCCTTCCTTTAAAATAAGTCTTAACTTTTAATATAAAAATTTTAGATAATATTTCTACAGTCATTATTTAATTTAAAAAAATTAATTAACAAAATCCTTTAGAAATCAATCATGTTATTTAATTGCAAAACATATTTCAAAACGTTATATAATACGAACGAAATCATGCATATGATAATAAACGATTTTGATATTAACGTGTTAAACAATATTTTTAATTCAGTTATCAATTTGGTAATGAATAACATTTATCAGTTCCTCTTTCATGAAATGCCGTTTCTAAAAATAATTCATTTTTGTGCACAATCATACATTTTTTTTTTTCTTTGCTTGTAAGTGTCCTTAGTGGAGATTAAAATTCCACGAAAGGAATGTGTAGATAGTAATACGTATCTTATTTTAACAAAATATCTTTACAGCATTGTGCAGAAGAACTATAAATACTTTGTGCATCATTGCAGGTGACGTAAATTTTGATAGTGCAGGTGATAATCATCCCAACTTTTCACCTGTTTTCAAATCATCTGTAGTGACAATTGCTTGTTATTTGATGAAGCCCTTTGACTACTTTACATACTGCGTAAAGGCATATCACAGTCACTTTGTTATCTAATTCACTTTAAAAACAGTTTATATTCTTCCATCTAACATTGGCGTTTACACAATTATGTATAAAGAAGATCTCAATGCTTTGATTAGTCAACTGTAGAGGAATCTGGGTTTTCGTTAGATTACGCAAATATATACAAAGTTACAATAATATATGATTATAGATTACGCATTACAAATTTTAACTAATAAGTTCAGTTCTAGTTCATGATTAGGTCTTTCTAATTGTTACTGCAAATATCAGAAAGTAACTTTTCACAGCAGAAGGATTCTGTGTGAATAAGGAAAATTATATGAGAACTGGTTTCTATGGACTCCTCATAATGGTTTGTAAATAACTAAAAGTAAACAAATGTATGTTAAATAAGTTAAATAAATGTGTTAAATAAGTTAATAAAAATAAATAAATGTTTTACAAATACAAACTTAAAAATTCCAAAAAAATATTTTAGTAAATTTTTTAATATTTCGATCATTAACAGATCCAAAACAACGGTCGTTAAGAAAAAACAAGCATTTTACATGTCCGAAAATTGTAACCATCAAATATATGAAATGATGGAAATTACATGAATTACACGAATTTTATGATGCATGGTAAGATACGTGTTAATGATATTAAGAATAAATAATAAACGAAGGAAACTTCTGTTGCAGAAAACCGAACACAATTCTTGGTGATTTGTTCTAGGGTCTTAAATACAGTTTAATAAAAATTACTGACAAAAGTTTTGCAAAACTTATGTATATGCTGATGAGGCAAGAAAATTGTAGAATAGTTTTAAAATTTATCGTGCGGTACATGCCAATGAAATTGTGAATAAATATTAAATGAAGAATTAGTGTTGTTTAAAACATTACACATATTTGGGGACATCTCCTATAAAGATGAAATGTGATAATTGACAAGAATGAACTACAAACATAATCACTTTGCACAACAGAAACCACTATAATATTCGCTGTACTCAAATATATAAGAAAAACTCTTAATATTCATAATACATAAAAGTCTGAGTACTAAAAAAATTATTCAAGATCACCTGTTCAAACTTTTGATATAATTAGAACTTTAGATAGCACTGTTAAGTAATATTTTAAAATGCAAGTGTTATTTAGGCATCATTTCAAAACAGGAACGTTATGCTCAGATGTAAAATAACTTGCTTTGTTTTTATATACTGTAAAAAGCCGTTTTTGCAGACTACTTTTTACAATATAAAAAGATTAATCATTATTTGAAACATTCAAAGAAAGGAAGACATAATTATAATAAAAGCAGAAATTAAAATATTAAAAATAGCACATTTATGATCTTTTACTTTAGAAGGATTTTTTAAAAAGTAATATTTTAAGTAATATTTTTAAAATGCAAGTGTTAGTTAGGCATCATTTAAAAACAGGAGCAGATGTGAGCAGATGTGATCAGATGTAAAATACCGTGTTTTTTTTTTATATTGTAAAAGCGTTATTTGAAAACTACTTTTACAATATAAAAAGCTTAATTATTATTTTTAACATTCAAAGAAAAGAAGACAGATTTATAATAAAAGGCAAAAATTAAATATTAAAAATAACACATTTATGTTCTTTACTTTAGAAGGTTTAAAGAAAGGATTTTACTAAAAACTGAAAATATATTTTTTTATTCAATTATAGGAAATATTCATTTCAGAATATTTCAATATACATAATTTTAAGTTTTTTTTTTAAAAAATGGAAGGTTAAATAAAGTTTTAAATTGTTTTTATTACTTAATAAACAATTGCAATTATATTTTCTTTATATAACACAATATTTTTGGCTAAATGCATTTCATTACATTAAACCTGAATTTATCTTCACAAACAACTCTGCGTATGAAAAACACTATGCATTATATTTGTATATTTTTTTGCAAAAATTCGTATTACTTATATATAGTTACATAATAATTATTATATACTAACATAGGCACATGTTAATTATTCAAACATTCTCTTGTAATCACTAACATTTAGTAACACTGAGATTGAACGACGATTGCAGCAACGTATATATGTATCTCAAATTGTTTGTCCGGTTACAAGATGGGATTTTCTCATACTTTTTTTTTTTTTGTATATTTTGTAAAAGCGTACCCACAATTTGACGACCTTTTTGTATAAAATGAAGTGATAACCAATGCATGAAAATTATAGTAAGTTTCTTAAATTACATTTGAAACAAATTAGAGTCTACAAATCATGCATATCTTTAGTTAGTCACTTAAATTTATATTTATTGCCCAATTTTATAATTTCAAAAACTGAATATACTGAATTATCAAAGACCGTATGCATTTTAGCCTTTATTAAAATTAGGATTTTCAGTTAATGAAGGGCTTAATTCAACAATGTTTATTCATTTCAAAAATGCATTTGTTATTATATATATTACTGTATTAATGTTCACCTATGTTTAGTTTAGTTTAGTTTAGTTTAGTTTAGGTTAGTTTAAATCAGGTAGGCTTTTGTAAGGATTCACCTTCTGGATTGAAAACTGATCAAAGTTTAAAAGTAAAGGATTTAAAATATTGGGTTGGTGTATAATTATCAGGCGTTTCTTTGACGTGCTATATTCTAATAAATTTTTACAATATTTTATGAATTTATGAATGAAAATATCCTTTCTACTTATAAAAATGCGGTATCGATAATCATACTCATATTCGTCATATTATGCGATACCATTTTGAGAAAGGATGGAAAGCAGCGCAGTCCTTTCTCAATTTCAATGAACTTTTCGGTGACGCATAATCAGCGAAAGTCGGTGCAAAGAATGGTTTGCCCCTGTCAAATTTGGCGACACTTGCTGGGAAGATAAGCCAGGAAGAGGTCGAACATCGGATTTGTACCACCAGGTACTTTTTGGCAGTCGTGGAAGGGGACGAAAGTTTGACAATTCGAATGCTGGCTTACAACTTCCAATGTGGACTATTCAACCATCGTTCGTCCTCTCTCAAAAACTTGGAAAGGTATGAAAATCGGTTGGATGGGTCCCCCACGAACTCAGTGACCACAATAAAGTCGAACGTGTCCGAATTTTCACCTATTTTGCTTCAACGAAACGAACGGGGTCCTTTTCTGAAGGATCTTGTCACTGGAGATGAATCATGGCTTCTTTTCAAAAAATCTCAAAAGAAAGAAAGTCTGCGTTATGACGATTTCGATATCTTAGTGGCGGATGTCAAGCATGGATTGCCTCCAAGAACCGTGAATTCTTTGCCCGTGGAATCGACCGTCTTCCACGCAAATGGAAAGCAGTTATTGAAATAGATGGGGACTACGCTTCGGATTAATCATTTAAAAATTATACTGTTGAATTTTCTGTTCCCTTTTCACTCTACAATAAATAGTGTTCAAGAACTCCTGATAATTATGCACTAATCTAATAGTTATATTCTTGAATTATTACATACGGCTATGTTGATGATATTTAATTAAATATAATAGTAGATTTAGCCTCGTTTATTTCTTTAGGTAGGCAGATTTTGTTTATTCTTCAACAATAGTTACAATCAATATTGAAGCTTGTAGCACTTTACTCCTCTGCAGTCAAAGGTCCGGATTTAGATGAAAAGAAGCCCTAGACTATTCCACTTATGAGGAGCTCTTTCACCTCCCTACCTCCAAAAAAATATTTTTAGTAAATTTTTTTTAATATTTTGATCACTAACAGATCCAAAACAACGGTCGTTAAGATAAAAACAAGCATTTTACATGTCCGAAAATTGTAACCATCAAATATGAAATGATGGAAATTACATGAATTGCACGAATTTTATAATGCATGGTATGATACGTGTTAATGATATTTAGAATAAATAATAAATAAAGGAAACGTCTGTTGCAGAACACCGAACACAATCATTGGTGATAATTGTTCTAGGGACTTAAATGTAGTTTAATTAAGGTTTACTGACAAAAAAGGGACTGATACTTCGATTATTTCCAAAATTTAAGTATTTACTCATGATGCAGAAACTTGTACATTAGTTTTAAAATTTATCGTGAGCTACATGTCAATGAAATTGTGAATAAATATTAAATGCAGAATTACTGTTGCTTAAAGCATTACACATATTTGGGGACATCACCTATAAATGTTTTAAATATGGTAATTGATAAAGAATGAACTACAAACATACCATTTTTGCACAACAAAAAAACACCATAATATTCGCTGCACTCAAATGTATAAGAAAACTCTTCATAATCATAATACATAACAGTCAGGGTTCTAAAGGCTAGTTCAAGATTACCAGTTCAAACTTTTGATATAATTAGAACATTAGATACTGGTAACTAATATTTTTAAAAAAATGCGAGTATTATTTAGGCATCATTTAAAAACAGGAACGTTATGCTCAGATGTAAAAATAACATGCTTTGTTTTTTATATTGTAAAAGCCGTATTTGCAGACCACTTTGCAATACAAAAAGATTAATTATTATTTGAAACATTCAAAGAAACGAAGACATAATATAATAAAGGCAGAAATTAAAATATTAAAAATAGCACATTTGTGATCTTTACAATAAGAAAGAAATTTTACTAACGGCTGAAAAGATATTTTTTATTCAATTATAGGAAGACATTTATTTCAGAAATATTTCATTTGACATAATTCCAAGCTTTTTAAAAATGAAAGGCTAAAGATAGTTTTAAATTTTTGTATTACTTAATAAACAAACGATTTGTGTAGGTGCAAAGCAGCCGCTAGCTCCTATCTTGAGTTGGAGTCCTTTGAAGTTATGAGATAATACATTGAAAAGAAAGCAGATAAAGACTAATAGGTGACTTGCCCAGATATATATATATATTTCATATATATAAAGAATTAAAAAGAAAGAGACATATAAAGTTTTGAAGTAATCTAAATGAAATGAGAAGAGGTTTTTATTTATTCATTTTTATTTATTATTCTATCATTTATATTTAATTTATAAACATATGAAAACAAATAAAATTAATTAAGAAGCAGAGTTCAAGAAAAAAAGGTTCGAGATAAATACAAGTAAAACAGAAAGAATTAATCTAAAAAATAAAAAGAAGTACAACGTGAGGAGAAAAGATTACGAAAACGCATTGGTTAAAATAGGGTGGGATGCTGAAGGTCAAGTCAGGGCCGATATGAGAGAGGGGGAGTTAGGAGCAATACACAAGTCAGGGGTTTAAAGTGGAATCAATTATGAGAATGGTTCGAGGGACGTTTCCCCTGAGATTTATCACACTTTTACAAAATATATTTATCTCATAATGGCTAAAGTAGTGAAAACCAATGTATTAAAAAAAAACATTAAGTGTGCATTCATATATTCAAAAATGAACTGTCGAAATTATGAGGAAAAATTAATTCTTATTTTAAAATAATATTCTTGAGCAATATATGGTAGATATTTCCTGTTTTAATTTGGAGTTACAAGAAATGAATTCGCAGAATAATTCAATTATATTCTGCGAAGTCATGGCGAGTGAAGAAACAAATATCGCACTAGTAAAATAAATATTTTTAATGATTTCATTTTTATTTCATTTATATTTATATATTTATTTATATTTCATTTTTAATGTCATGTATCTTTTCAATGTTCGTTTAATATCATAAAATAGTGGGTCTAAATATAATATAATATGGGGATATATTATTTTATTTTGCCACTCCTGATCTAGAAGATAAAAAAGAAAGCATCAAATTATTAAACTATTAGGAAGTACAAAAATTAATCCCTTTTTTTAGTTTTGAGTAAAACATTGGCAACTGCTTCCACCGTCCATTTATTAATTAGATATTACTGTTTTTCTAATTTCTATAACAGTTGATTTCATTATTATTCCTCCAGCTCTCTGATTTGTATAATCTCCTACGTAGTGTGTATTGTATTACATTGCTTTAATTTTCTCCTATATATCTTTGCTAACGTTTTTATATATCTTCGTATTTCATATTTCATCCTTTTTAACTTTTAAAATTTTTGAAAATCTGTTTTGTTTTTAAAAAGAATTTTCCCCATTGTTCAACTTCTGTTCCTCCAAAAGGGAAATTTTGCAAAAATTTTCTTACCCTCGTCTTGAGTCGATTAATTTCACCCACATCATTATCAAACTGTATAGGGCAACTCAGCACAAGACACAGTGATGTGGTGTGGTGTAGTAGTAGTAGTAGTAGAAAAACATTGACAGAGAAATAAACATTTAATTCATGTACACTTTATTTCATTCTCAATTCGGAAGACGGCTTCCGAATCTATTACAACCAAGTGCAAAAATTTTAAACAAAGAATACAAAGTAATATTTACTTTAAAAGAGTTTAATTTAAAAGTGATGAAACAGTGATAACTTGAAAAAAATCACCTTTGTACTGAAAATTAAGATTTCACTATTAATAAAAATGTATACCATCTTTGAGTATTTGCTTTATTTAAATTTGAATAATAAAAATGAGTTAATTAATTGTTAATTTTAAATAATAAATAGAGATGTTTGGATAGAGATGCATGATAATTCAAATTTGCTTAAAAAATTAGTTTTAAAATACTTACCGTACGCTTGTATCTGTGGAGTGGAGATAGAAAAGAAACCGTATTATGGAGAATTCATTTTATGTAGATGGAAGAAAAATTAAAAAGTAGATTCTCTGAGTAATGAAAATAGAAATGTAAATTCTTTCTTGCAGACGCGAAAAAGTTGCAACTATTCAAGAAGAACTCGCATTTATATTTGACACAAATACAATAATATAGAGAAATTGAAGTTATTATATTCATTGAATTACTATAAAAGTATCTTAACTTACTAAAAATAAAGTTCCTTTTAAATGATCCCTCTTTTTGTGAAAGGAAAATTCTAAAAAAAAAAAAAAAAAAAATGAAATGAAATGATTTAATTATCAACGACTATCTTAAAAAATAAAAAATTAACTAAATTTCTTTAAATGATTATATTTTATTATTTATTTAATTTTTATTTATTCTTTATTTTTTTTACCAACGAAGAAAAGTTCACCCTATTCAAGAAGGACTATCTTTTACACTCATGTCCATAAATTAAGGATAATGAAGTTCAGGCAAAAGAAAGAGACAGAAGCAAAACAAATTGACTTATTTGTAAAGTCTATTTATTAAACAAAAGGTAAAGAGCAAAAACGATGCTATATGTTTGACATAATTAATAAAATTGCGATTTTACTCCCTGGAGAAAATTTCAAAAAAGAACCTATTTACAAAAAACAGTATAACATGGTTAGTGTGATGGTTAATATGGAGTATGTCTCCAGGACGATGCAATACAGGCCTTACAACGCCTAGGTATGCTGAGTATCAAATTATCAATCTGATCTTGGGGAATATTACACCACTCATCAAGCAATGCCCTCCGAAGTTCCGGTTGACAGGTGGGAGGAGGTTGACGGGCTACAATTCGTCGTCCAAGCATATCCCACACATGCTCTATTGGATTCAAGTCCGGTGAGTATGCTGGCCAATTCATACGGGTGATATCCTCCAATGGAAGGCATGTTTGCACGGTGAGGATGGGCGTTGTCATCCATAAACAGAAATTCAGCACCCATGGCGCCCCGAAACAAACGTACATGTTGTTCCAGAATGACATCCTGATAGATGTGGCCTGTCATCGTTACACTCAAACATGCAGGTCAGTTCTGGAACCCCCCAAACGAATCCTGCATCACCGTAACGGTGTATTTCAATGGTAATTTATTCGTGGTAACGGGTACCTGCCGCTCTCCATATGAAAAGCGAGAATCAGACTGCAAACTAAACCTGGAGTCGTCGGAAAATATCACAAAAGACCACTGTTGAACGTCAATGCATGCTCTCTACTCAGGTTAATCGCAGGCGACAGTGAGTTGCTGGAACACATCTGACAGGCCTACGAGCATATAGACCAATGTGCCTAAGCGTCTGTACACGGTCTGCCTTGAAACTGTCGTACCGATAGCTGAAGAGAGCTGACGAGATAGGTCTGATGCTGTGCTCCGTCTGTTTCTTTTGGCAGTAACTGTTAAATACCGGTCCTCATTCGGCGTTGTAACTCGGGGGCAACCTGTGCTGTAACATTTACTCACATTACCATCATCTTGGAATCGTTGCCAAAGTCTGGAGATGACACTCTGGGCTATTCAAGTTCCTCCTTACTCATCTGGGTACGTCCACATTTCAGTCGTCCGATAATTCTACCACGTAAAAAATCATCCAAATGCTTCCTTTGTGCCATAACTATGCGGTTATTGCATTGAAAGGCTTTTAAAGCGCTTCTGAACAATTTTACTTCTTTGCCACCATTCCTTATATGTACCCCTCTCGTACACTCTCGTCATTGTGATTATCCGCGCCATCTGTTGGTTTCCTGTAATTTGCATATTCTTCTTCAAGATGTGTGTGATAATTCTACAGGTGAAATTTTTTATTTTAGAGTTCAATTTCTGTGGGATTCTGAATTATCTTTAATTTATGGACATGAGTGTATTTGACACAAATTAAGAAAGAAAATATAATCAAATTTATTATATTCATTGAATTAATGTAAAAGTACCTTAACTTATAAAAAATAAAGTTCCATTTTTTAAATGATCTCTCTCTTTTGTGAATTGAAAATTCTGAAAATAAAAATATGAAATGATTTAATTATCAACAACAACTTCATAAAATTGAAAAAAAAAAATTCTTATAAAGATTATATTTAATACTACGAAAAACGTTTTTAAAAAGGTATGAATTCAGAGAAGTTCGTAGATTTTAACTTTGTTTATTTCTTTCGATTTGTAGATTTATTTACTATTAAGGAATGGTTACAATCAACAGTATTGAAGGTTTTAGCAGATTTTATACTCAGCGTGTAAAATCGTCCACAAAGAAACAATCGTCGGATTTTTATTTGTGTGTCACTGGATATTTGTGGAACCCTCTATGAAAATAATTAGTATTATGGCATGATTGTGTCAGGACATTATGACAGTAAAGGAGATTGATGTGTGTCCAACTATTTCCTTATATTCAGATATATCGCTATAAGGACTTACATGTACTTTTTATCTATAGCAGAAGGACACTTTATAATTAGAAATGTCCTTCCGCCAAAGTACAAAGCTAAACATGTCACACATAAAAGTGCAATAAACGTAGTGCGATGATACAATCTGTGTGAAAGGCCTATTTACAGTTCTCCAATTAAGTGTGAGAAACAGTTTTAAAGAATAAGATTATTTTTGTAAGAAAATATCAATATTTCTATAACCTACATGACTAATAATTAATTCAATTTAACTTTAAATTTAATAGTCTATTATCGCCATTATCAATATTAAATAAAGACTTAAAAATTGCATGCATTTTCGCTAATATTGAAACTGGGATTTTTATGGAATCTGCTTGCACATACTGGAACCTGCATGTCTAATAATTAATTCTATTTAATTTAACAGTTAATAGCCCTATTAGGTCTAATCATAAATATGAAATAAGGATTCAAGAATTGTATACATTTTTGGTATTATTGAAATTGGAAAGTTTAGTTGAAAGGCGATTTCAAAATTCAACACGGTATTATCACTAAGAAATTGGATTCTTTAAAAATATATATTATATGAAATTGCCATTTTATTTTTTTTTATTCATATCATTATCTATTTGTAAAAGGTTCGGGAGATATCTTCTGAGCTGAGAACTGAACAAAATTCAGAAGCTAGTCTATTATTTAGTGAGTTTTGGGCATGAATTCTTTTGTAATTCGTTACGTAAGGTCTCTAGATGGCGCTGGTTTATGTTTGTTCTGTCAGAAAATAATCTGAGTATTCTGATTGCTTTTTGTCCACTACAGTGGGAGAATATTCATTCGGATGATTACGGACAAAAGTCACAGTTGCGAGATGATCGCCAACCTTAACTTTGTGATAGTGTTGTGTACAAGGTTTGGTCGTACAAGGTTTGGACAGGGGACGATGTTAAGCTGACATCCATGGCCATATACCTGTAGACACTTTCACACCATGACAGAAACAAGAAGCCATGTCCTTCACAACTGAAGAAAACAAATTGGAATCGATTAATTAATTTTGTATATTTGTATGGAATTTTTTAGTATGTTTTGTTATTTTTCTACTTTTTAGCAAACTTCCATTTTTATACAGGATTAATAAATAAAAGACCTACTAATTTGTAAGAATTACTATAATTTATAGAGGAAGTTCTTACAATCGTATTCGAACTTGAATTTATGTATTGTCTGTCTCTAATTTTACCTAAGGAGTTTTTTTTTTTACTTATTAGGTTAATAATTCCTAACCTAACGTTAAAAAAAATAAATGAATTTAAGATTTTAATGGAATTTCTTTGAACCGTACATTGAACGAAAGATAACAACAATTGTTGCATTCTTTTCTGATTTCAAAGTTTTCCGTTACAGTTATAATCTGCCATTGAATTTACTTTTATAACAAGAACTATCCGCCACCCATTTACACTCTCGCCATAATGACAGAAGCAGAAAACTATGCATCTTCTCTTCATCCTGTAAAAAAGCAAAATGGTATCGAGTAATAAATTTTGTGAATCTGAATAGGAATTTTTTGATGAATTTTAACTTATTTTTGTCAATGTGGTTCTTTTTATCGAAAGACCATTTTAATTTGGAATTAGTAAATAAAAGATCTTTTGAGATGAAACTATTACAATTATTGATGGAGGAAGGATTTACAATCGTAGGGTAATTTGAATTTAAATATTTTCTAACTCTAATTTTACTGACAGAGGTTTATTACAAGTTTTCGTAATAATCCTTGCATTTCATATAAAAAAATTAAATGAATAAAAAAATTTGCTGGTAATTTATCTGTTAGTTCATTGAACAGAAAAGAAAAAAATTTAGACATTCTTTTTGAGTACAAACTTCTTATTTCAGATGTAAAGTGCCACAGAATTTACCATTTATTAGAAAGAACTATCCAACGTTGATTTCTGGACCATGGTGGCTAAATGGCTATTGCTCTGGCAATTGGTGCTACCAACTTCAGATTCGAATCTTGGCCATGGAATAGATGTCTGTTAGCGGTTCGGAATAGATGTTAAGCAGTGGAGGTACCTCGGTTTGTTTAGATCTCGTGCTCATGAATTGATCCTAGATTGACAAACGAAAGATAGTAAACAAACTTTGATTGACAAATGAGTATAGCAGTTAAAAATTAAGCATATAAAATTTTGATGTAAGTATTAACTAACTGTAACTACCCATATTTTCAGCAAATTATTAATCAAAATACTTAAATTTTTTTCCCTGCCGTTACATTTTTGCACATTTTAGGTTAATTAGACCGGGAAAAACAGTTTAACATGGATTCGAACCACTAACAAATATCCATGACACCGTAAGGATTCAAAGCTAAAGCCAGGGCACCATTCTCCTTTTAACTTTTTTAGCTTGATGTCAGAATTGTCTTATGTTCTGGGGCCAGAACGGAAGACAATTGGCCATCAAGCTACAAAACTAAAATCTTAATAAAATAAAAACTCTGCTGTAGCATATTCTAGCCTGTACACATTTAACATGGGAGTGTATGGATTCAACTACATTGGTGACGGTCATTATAGTTTCTGATTTTGTAAACGAGGCATTCCGCGGTCATAAACTTTCGTAAAATGTCTGACATCGATAATCTATTTTTGTATTATGAGAGTTTTCCGGGTTTTTGACTCCAAACGAAACAAACGAACGCGGGGCGGTTACTCCCAAATTCAACCCCCAAGACAATGCCCGCCCATCATCACATGTCGTAGAGTAGTTTGTGGCATACACAGGGCCGGAGTTTCCTATAGGCTAACTAGGCTTCAGCCTAGGCCTCAAGATCAAGAGGTCTCAAGATCTACATCCAAATTGTTAGCAAAATAAGAATTACACTGTTCTAAAAACAGTAAACAATGAATCGAAAATAATAATGTGAAATTATGAAATAAATTTATCTGAATTGCATTTGCTTTAATCTTCAATGCATTGAATATATTTAATTTAATTTGATAGAAAATAGGATAATTTTTATTGCATATTTTTATTTTCTCGTCTGTTATGTTTGATTAGCTATTCTTACAAGTGCTACATAGGGTGCTAAAAATAAATGTCCAAATAAGTGTTCTAAAAAGTTAGCAGAAGTGCATTGTATCCGGAAGGGATTATTTGAAGGTGAAAATAAATTTGGAAGAAAAAAAATGTACGACATAAATTACCTCCTGCTATCACTTTACGTTATGACTGGCAAACAATAGAAACAAGCACTTTTTTTCTTAATCTCAGTTCAGAAATAATTTCTGAACTTCCAAAGACGTTAAAAACTCATTGATAATGAAATCATAACCCTTTCAATCTATACAGTTATGTATATATTGAAAAACTTCAATTTAAAAGTGATGAAATAAAAATAAAATTCCAAAATCACCTTAAAATCTGAAAATATTGAATTAACTTCAGTAAAAATGATTTCCAGCCTTGGTATTTGTTTTGCTTTTAATTTTGGTATTATAAAATTAGATAATTATTTATCAAATCAAAATTATTATTAGTGATCAGAAATCGTATAGAAGTTTAAATTTTCTTACAAAATTAGATTTAAATCCTCTTAATTTATGCTTGTGCGCAAATTCCCATAGCATTGTTAGATGTGTCAAAGTGACTGGTGTCTCACTACTAAATCTGTATCATTTTCTTAATTAACAGGTGGACTGAAAAGTTTGTAGGCTGACACATAAATGGCGTTATTAGTATTAAATCCATAGAATTTTTAGTTAGCCCTAATCTTCAAAAGACACGTGTATAAATTTGACAGCTGTTACACTATTAGTATGGGAGTTATAGCATTTTTAGTGTTCATCACGTGCAGTCCACTCGGCTGACTGTCGATTGGGTTCCGGTGTGAAATGATGGAGCCATATGTCATCCATTGTCACATATCAAAGCAAAAATTTCGGGTTTATTACGATTGAACAGCTCCAAACACTGCTTAGAATCATCAATTCGTTGTTGTTTTGGGTCGATTATGAGCTCTGCGCGGCACCCACTTTGAACAGAGCTTTCGCATATTCAAATATTCCTTCATGATATATCCAACACGTTCCTTTGATATCTTTAGGGTCTCAGCTATCTCAATCAACTTCACTTTATGGTTATCAGAAATTATTTTTTTTTTTTTGGATGTTGATGTTAAATGCGTGAATTGAATTCAATGGCTTTTATTATACTCATCTGTCTATAATTTTTTTGTCAGACACATTAACCTACAATAACCTATTAACGCATTAAGCTATTGAAGCCAAGGCATGGCTTGATAAACATTATTAGTCAGCCGAGTGGACTGCACGTGATGAACACTAAAAATGCTATAACTCACATACTAATAGTGCAACAGCTGTCAAATTTATACACATGTCTTTTGAAGATGCGGGCTAACCAAAAATCATATGGATTTAAAACTAGTAGCGCCATCTATGTCTCAGCCTATGAACTTTGCAGCCCACCTGTTATATTTCAATTTTAATCTCATATATTTCTTTACAATGTGCATTTAATACCATAAAATAATGGTATAAATCTAATATGGGGATATATAATTTTATATGCGGCCCGCGCAGTTATGAGCATTTCAAAGTGGCCTGCAAGAACATTTGGGTTGGCCACTTCCGATCTAGAAGATAAAAAGAATTATTAACCTACTAGGAAGAGCAGAAATTAATCCCTTTTTAGTTTTCAGTAAAACATTGACAACTGCTTCCACCGTCAATTTATTTATTAGATATTACTGTTTTTCTAATTTCTATAACAATTGATTTCATTATTATTCCTCCAGCTTTCTGATTTGTATATTCTCCTATGCGGTGTGTATTGTATTACACTGCTATCATTTTTCTCCAATATCTTCGCTAACCTTTTTGTGTATCTCCGCATTTCATATTTCATCTTTTTAAATTTAAAAATTTTTTGAAAATCTGTTTTGTTTTTGTAAGAATTTTCCCCATTGTTCAACTTCTGTTCCTCAAAATTTAATTTTGCAGAGTCAATTAATTTCACCCACATCATTCCCAAACTGTATAGGGGCAACTCAGCTCTAGGCACAGTGACGTGGTGTGGTGTAGTAATAGCAAAACATTGACAGACAAATAAACATTTAATTCATGTACACATTATTTATTCTGAATTCGGAAGATGGCTTCCGAATCTATTACAATCAACAGTAAAATTTTAAACAATAAAACAAAGAATACTAAAGTAATATTTACTTTAAAAGAGTTTAATTTAAAAGTGATAATTTTAAAATCACCTTTGTGTTGAAATTAAATTAAATTTCATTATTAATAAAAATGTGTACCATCTTTGAGTATTTTCTTTATTTAAATTTGAATAATAAAATGAGTCAATTAATAGTTAATTTAAAATAATAAATAGAGATGCATGATAATTCAAGTTTGCTTACAAAAATTAGTTTTAAAATACTTACCGTACGCTTGTATGTGTGGAATGGAGATAGAAAGAAATCGTAATGTGTAGAATTTATTTTATGTAGATGGAAGAAAAATTAAAAGTAGATTCTTTGAGTCGTGAAAAAAAAAATGTAAATTATTCTTGGAACGAGAAAAAGTTGTAACTATTCAAGAAGAACTCACATTTATATTTGACACAAATAAATTAATATAGAGAAATTGAAGTTATTATATTCATTGAATTACTATAAAAGTATCTTAACTTATAAATAAAGTTCCTTTAAATGATCTCTCATTTGGGAAAGAAAAATTCTAAAAAAAAAAAAAAAAAAATGAAATGATTTAATTATCAACGACTATCTTAAAAAACTAACAATTAACTAAATTTCTTTTAAATGATTATATTTTATTATTTATTTAATTTTTATTTATATTTTATTTTTTTTTGCCAACGAAGAAAAAGCTCACCCTATTCAAGAAGGACTAGCATTTATATTTGACACAAATTAAGAAAAGAAATTAAGATAGAAAATATAATCAAATTTATTATATTCATTGAATTAATTTAAAAAGTACCTTAACTTATAAAAATAAAGTTCCTTTAAATGATCTCTTTGTGAATTGAAAATTCTGAAAATAAAAAAGATATGAAATGATTTAATTATCAACAACAACCTTAAAAATTTTTACAGATTAAAAAAATTTTATAAATGATTATTTTTAATTCTACGAAAAACTTAAAAAAGTATGAATTCAGAGAAATTCTTAGATTTTAACTTTGTTTATTTCTTTTGATTTATAGATTTATTTATTGTTATTTAAAAGTAACAGAGTCAACAGCATTGAAGGCTTTAGAAGATATTTATACTTATCTTGTTAAATCAGCCACAAAAAGAAACAATCATATATTATTCATGTGCAAAGGATTTGCATAAGTGCGGAACTATCTATGAAAATAATTAATATTGTGGTATGATTGTGCCAGGACATTATGACAGGAAAGGATGTCGATGTGTGTCCAACTCTTTCCTTATATTCAGAAATATTGCTATAAGGACTTATATGAATTTTTATCTGCAGCAGAAGGACAATTTTTATAAAGTGTCCTTGGAGACATATATTGATATAGATATGATATATTGTTATAGTTCAAATATAGTACTATAAGGTCTTATATGTACTTTTCCTCTACAGCATTAGGACACTTTATAATTAGAGATGATTATTAAGATTATAAGAATAAGATTTAGTTCAGATATATTGCTATTATATGTACTTTTCATCCACAGCAGAAGGACACTTTATAATTAGAGATGTCTTTACGCTGAATTAGAAGTAAACATGCTATAGATTAAAAGGGCAAAAACGTTGCGATGCTACAATCTGTGTGAAAGGCCTATTTACAGGTCTAGCAATTCTCCAACCAGATGTGAGAAACGATGGTTAAGAATAAGATTACTTTTGTAAGTTAATTTCAACATTTTTATAATCTAGATGTATAATAATTCATTTAATTTAATTTAACAGTTAATAGCCCTATTAATATGTCTAATCATAAATATGAAACAAAGACAAGAATTTTATGCAATTTTCGTTAACATCGAAACTGGAATATTTAGTTAAAAGATAATTTAAAAATTCAACACGGTCTTATCTCTCATGAATTGAGTTCTTTAAAAATATATTATATGCAATTCTTTATTCATGAACTATTTTCTTGTCTATTTGTAAAAGGCTCGTGATATCTTCTGAGCTATAAAACCAAATTTACAAGTCTAGTCTGTAATTTAGGGAGTTTTGAATGTGATTTTTTTATTATAAATAGTTACGCAAGGCCATGCGTTAGTTTTTTTTTCTATCATATTATTAACTGAGTATGATCCATTTTATTAACTAGAATAGGTTTGTTTCGGTTTGTCACTCTACGGTCATTTTTCCATGGTTTAGGCTACTCACTGGACTTACAGTTAAACGCCAACTACAGTATGATAAATTCATTTGGCATACTTTAATATAACAGAAGGCCCAACCTTGTTTAATAATAAATAAATATGATTACGGCCAAGATATTACCTTTGCAAGTTGACCACCAACGTTAACTTTGTGATAATGCTGTAGCAAAATTTGGTACACGGAAAGGGCAGCCCTTGCTTATGGTGTAAAGATAACTGTCTCTGTATTGCCAGCTGCATTAGAAATAAATAACAATTCTTCAATTAGGTTGGGAAACAGAATATAAGATTATTTTAAGTTAATAATAAGATTATTTTAAAAGTTAATTTAATAATTTCTATAATCTGCATGTCAAATAATTAATTTAATTTAATTTAACAGTTAATAGCCCTATTATGTCTAATCATAAATATGAAACAAGGACTCAAGAATTGCATGCATTTTTCGTAATATTGAAACTGGAAATTTGAGTTGAGAGACAATTTCAAAATTCAACACTCTCTTATCACTAATAAATTGGATACTTTAAAATATATATTATATGCAATTGCCATTTTTTTTTTTTAATACTTATTTTAGTAATTTGTAAAAGGTTCGGGAGATATCTTCTGAGCTGAGAAGTGAACAAAAATTTAGGAGACGGGTCCCTTATTCAGTGAGTTTTGAGTATGAATTCTTTTGGAATCCGTTACGTAAGGTCTCTAGATGGCACTGGTTTGTGGCAACTGAAGTACCGATTACGGAGTACCATTAGCGGGAAATACCCTTAAACCTCCTCATCTTAAATCATATATATGATTATAATTATAGTTGGCCGCTTAATTAATGTCAGTAAAAATACCAGATCAAGTTTCAAAAATTCAGTTAAAGTGGTACTCAAAAAAATTAAAAGATATTAAAAATAAATAAAAGTTAAAATGCAAAATAAGAGAATTTAAAGTTAAGTTTAAATTCGGAACAATTAGGGACCAGTTGTCGATGCCACTAAACTATTATTGTAAAAATCTAAAACAGAAATAATAATTTATTTTTCTCTTATTTGGAAATTGCTATCGCGTGATACAAACACTTCAGGTCGCGTGATAGGATGAACGATTTTCGTGAGTATAAGGACAATTAACACTCGATAAAACTGCAAATGACACAAGGTACAAGGTAAATATCCAGTGACACCAAGGGAGCCTGAATGGCCGAGTGGCTGGCGCTCGGTACCACAATTGCTGTATATAAGAAACTAAATTATTTCTTAAAAATAATAATAAGATGCTTAACTGTCATATTTACTTAAAATTGCAAAAAGACAGCACGGCAAAACTGCAGAAAACACAATTAAATAAGAAATATTTACAAAATAATCTTATTCATTTAAGGGTCTTTGTACCGCCCCACTGCCTGGAACTCTGCACTCGACTGTCCACTCCCTTTTTTTCGATCTCTCTCCAATACTCGGTTCCAAGGTCGAACGGAGAGAAACAGGTAAGAAAAAAACGTACAAAGACCAAAGTCTAACATAAGGTTCAACCCTCCTTTGAAGATCTGTCAACCTTGAACTTTTCACCATTGACCATTTAATTTGTTTCGGGAAGGAGTGGCGAATTCTTACTAAGATGAAAAGGAAATGAAATGCTACAGACTAACCACTGTTCCTGCATGGACACAATATTATTCTTTAAGTTACGACTGGAAAACAAAACAAACGCTTTTTTCGTTTGAATCTCAGTTCAGAAATAACATCCAAACTTTTACAAGTAGTTATCGATGAATACATTGCTCGTGAGTAAACCGAAAATACACTAATATATATTTTGAAAACGTTTAGTTTAAAAGTGATGAAAAAAATTTAAATTTCCAAACCACCTTAAAACTGAAAACATTGAAAATATTGAATATATTGAAACTAAAAATATTTATTTTCAGTAAAAATTATTTTCATCCGTGAGTATTTGTTTTGTTTAGTTTTTAAAATTAGAAAAATAAAATAATTATTTATCATATTAAAATTAATATTAGTGATGTGAAATGAAATGAAAGTTTAGAAGTTTATTTTCAAAATTAGTTTTAAAGTCATTTAATTTAAACTTAGCCATTTGTGCCTATAGTATTGTTAGATGTGCCTAGATGACTGGCTTTTCACTGCGTAGTCCGCATCATTTTATTTATTCTTTCCAACCTAATATTACGACTTTCATGATCTTTTAGTTACAGCTATCGAAAAAGAATTGAGAAAATAGATAAAAACATTGTACATTTGCATTCGGATTGTAGGAAAAAGAACTTAAAAAAACCTAACCCCTTCTATGATTATAACATGTAAATAATAGCACAGTTTAATATAAAATAATTTGAACAGTAATAATCATTTAGAGTACCCAATAATATTAGGTTGTTGAAGCCTTTTGACCTTAAATTAAAGATTATGTACATAATTAAATAAAAACCTTTCGATTTTAGAAAGAATTGCCTTAAATTTTGAGAACAGAAACAGTCAGTCAGCCAAATTGACGGAGTCCCTTGGCCCCTGTATGTAAACTTAAACCCTTGTCTTGGGATAGAGAGCATTGATAGGATAAACATTAAAAGGCATATAAGGGGTCAAGGTTTGTCCCAGTAAAAGTAAATAAGCAAATGCAGAAAAAAAATTAGAAAAAACATGGATTTTTTAAAAATAAATTATTGAGTAAAAGTAAAAGAAAAAAAGTGTTAGTTCAAAATAAGCGGTTACCCAGTAATGCATGCGCCGTGTTTGTATCACGTGACATGGCCAATAGGGACGTCGTCTGGCCACCGTGGCCAGGCGGCCTAGGTAGATGATGAAGAAGATGTTTTATAAGATAGGCAAGCCAGACCTATGCTCTACACTCTACAGTCATATTAGACTGGGACCTATTTTCAATGTGAATTCTGAAACCATAAACATTTATGGATCAGCGGCACTCGAACCCAAAATCTCTGGAACCGACCTACTAAAGAAACTACAAGCAGCACTATTTACTATTGTTACCTCAAATGAAACATTGTAAAAGATAATTCATTGTTATGCACCCTGCTTATTTTCGTTTATTCTTGTTGTTCTCAACATCATCTAGCAATTCTTTCTCACCCAGCCAACGATTAAATTATTTCTGTTTTATTTCTTTTCCAATCTCTCTACCCAGTATATGTATCCCAGTTACCGTTCATTTCATTATATTCTCTCCCATGTATTTTAATTACTTTCATCACTTATTATTAAAAATAATAATAATAAAAATTAAATTTAAAACCCTCACTCTATTAAACTTTCTTTAGTATTTGGGCAAGCATTCCTTTTAGTCTCTACCGCTTCTTTCCCCAGCAATGCTCTTTCATCTTTCCAATGGCATCCAAGATAGGCTTAACTGGCTGCTTCGCAGCCACGGAGCTCACCAAAAGTCAAATCATCACTGTTATACACTGCTCCTACATGTCCACAGTATTGTAAGGAAAGCCAGGATGTTGGAAACCGTTAAACTGACTATCCTTCTATCAACCGATTAATCATATTCTGCTCCAACTCAAACAGCCTCAACTTCAGAAAATCACAAGAAAATATAATGTAATACTTCCGAATATACATGTGCCTGTATGGGCATATACTATCTCCATCAGGCGCTTTTGTGTTCTGACCGGCAAACAAAAACAAACATCACACTTATTCCTCAATCTCAGATCAGAAATATCTTCGAAACTTATTCTGAACATCCAAAAAATCCTTTAAATACGGTATATCAATTTGAATACATTTCAGTTTGAACATTATGATGGCTCGAGTTTTGGTGAAGCTCAGTGGCAGCGCAGTAGCTGTTAGCTTCTATCTTGGATTGTTAATGGAAAGAGTTTGAATACAGCGGATATACACACTAATGGATATGTACACTAATGAATATGCACACTGATGATTTGTGTTGGTGCAAAAGAACCTTGGCTGCCAAGCATCCGCTAGCCTCTATCTTGAGTTGGAGTCCTTTAAAGTAATGAGATAATACATTGAAGAACCAAGCAAGTAAAGACTAATAGGTTACTTGCCCATATATATATATATATATATATATATATATTTTTATATATATATATATATATATATATATATATATAAAGAATTAAAAGAAAGAGACTCATACAAATTTTTGAAGTAATCTAAACAAATCGAGGAAGGTTTTTATTTATTCATTTTTTTATTCTTTCATTTATATTTAATATATAAAAATATAAAACAAATAAAAAAATAATTAATAAGCAGAGTTGAAGAAAAAGGTTCGAGATAAATACAAGTAGACACATAGAATTAATCTAAAAATTAAAAAGAAGTACAACGTAAGGAGAAATGATTGCGAAAAAGCATTGGGTAAAATAAGGCAGGAGCAAGTCAGGGGTGGGAAGTGGAATCAATTATGAGAGAGGTTCGAGGACGATTAGCATTTTTGGGGTTTTGATGTCCTAACTGGGAGTCCTTTTTGATTAAATCGTTTTGAATATTAGGAAGATTCGAATAAAAGTTATGGGCAAGCTTTTGAATAAATTGAGGAATTGTTTGCAATTTGAGAGAATGGTGGATATCACTATTACGGAAAAACCAGGGGGCATTAATGATCATTCGAAGAATTTTATTTTGCAGGCGGCAAAAAATATATTAATATTGGTCTTTGCAGCGGATCCCCAAACCGGGCTAGCATTTGTTATTGTAGGCCTCATGTAAGTTTTATAAAGAAGAAGTTTAATGTCTACGGTGGTTGGAGAGTTACGGCAAATTAAGGATAGAGGATACGAATGAGTTTATTGAACTTATCGCGGATGTGTATAATGTGTGGAAGATAGATGAGATTTTTATCGAGGATAACACCGAGATATTTAGCTTGTTTCGACCGGATAACGTATATACACACTAATGTATATTTTGAAAAACTTAAAAAAGTGATAAAACAGCGTTAAATTTTCAAAACGCTTTAAAGCTGAAAATATTGCATTTATTTCACTGTTACTATCCTTGAGTTTTTGTTTTGTTTAGTTTTTAGTAATATAAAATAAGATAATTATTTCTCAAATTAAAAAATTATTATTAACGACGGAAAATAAAATGAAAGTTTAAATTTGCTTTCAAAATTAGTAATAAATCTTCTTAATTAATGCTTGCCCCACAGATTTCCATAGTATTGTTAGAAGGGTTGCTGTGACTGGCGTCTTTCAAACTTAATATTACAACTTTCATGATCATTCAGTTAGTGATATCGATAACCATTTGAGAAAATACACAAAAAATGTTGCACATTTAAATTCGGCTTGCAGACACCATACGGAAAACGCTGAATGCGCCAGCTAACACTGCATTGATTCTTCTGGAACAAAAAAAAAATTAAACCTATAACGTTCCACAACCACCGTATTCACACCGTGCAACTTCTGGCTATTCCATAAACTCAAATGATCACTCTGGGGACACCGGTTGAGTCGATTAAAGAGATTCAATGTGAATCGCCGTGCGCTTTGAAGGCCATCCCTGCCGTTGACTTTTAGCATGCATTGAGGATTGGAAAAAACGGTGGCAGAAGTACATTGTGTCCGAAATGGACAACTTTGAAGGTGATGAAATAAATTTGGAGAGTATAAATAAAGAGTTTTTGAAAAAAAAATTGCCTTCGCATTTTTTGTACACATTAGTACGACTGCACATGTGCCAGGACCCAAATTATCTCCCGTTATCGCTTTTACGTTATGCTAGGCAACCGAAACAAACAAATACTTTTTTTTCTGTTAATCTCAGTTCAGAAGCCAATTTTCCGGAACTTCAAAAGACATTACAAGATCATCCGAATCTGAAAATATAACCTATTCAATCTATACACTTATGTATATTTTTAAAAAAGTTAATTTAAAAGTGATGAAAAAAAGTTATTTCCAAAACGCCTTGAAGCTGAAAATATTGAATTAACTTGAGTAAAAAATTTTTCCATCCTTGATTATTTGTTTCATTTAGTTTTAGTCTTATAAAATTATTAATTATTTCTCAAATTAAAATTATTATTAGTGATGTAAATAAAAAAATGTGTTTAATCTCGCTTTTAAAATTAGTAATAAACTTTTAATTTATTGCTAGTCTCTAAGATTTCCATAGCATTTTGATAATAGTATTTTTTTTTTTTTTTTTTTTGCCATGATCTTTTAAATTACCATTATAGATTTGCAAATTTCCTTTAAAACAGACTTAATAGGCTTGCAAGGTATTTTTTTAATGACAAACATGCATACATATAAAACATGCAAAAAATGGTGTGGTGAACAATTGTCCAGTGAATCAGTAAAAAACCATGAAAAATAATTACAGTTTGCCATAAAGAGCTTTAAAATTAAATACTCACCCTCAAGAATATTATTAATCACTTTATTTCTGCAAAGTCGGTAGCAATTGGGATTCATCCCAAAAGTAAGATGATTTTTTTTCTCCTGTATGTTTTAGGGAAGGATAATTTTTTTTGTTTGACCTAGAGGTGGATTCTGAACGTATACAAATCATTTCATTCCAAAGAGTTTGAAGGTAATGTTTTAGTTAAGTAATTGTTTAAAAATTTTTAAAAATCGTATTATTTTTAAGAGAAAACATCATCTCATTCCCGAGACTTTAGAAAGCAATTTGTAAGAGATTTTCGGATTTGATAAGTATTTTTTTTTTTTTTTTTTTTTTTTTTTGCATTTTAAATTACCACTATGTTTGTTAATTTCCTTTTAAAAAATATTTGGACCACAGGGAGGAGATGGAGGCCCGAAGATAAATGGTGAGGCCCCCCGAAGAGAATGGTGGAGAATGGGCGTGATGCGACGATGGACTACTTCGTTCGGGAAAGTGCACCAGGAGCGAAAGTAACCCGGAGCTTATGGATACAACGTGTGCTGCAATACAATCGGAGTGGTTGGCCTCGCTTACATTTCCCGAAAAGCAATCAGTTTATCTGACGAAGAACGCTGTGCACCATATCTACTGTGATCAAGAAGAAGGACATTGCTCAGAATCTTACGATGCATATGCTGCAGCGCTGATTGGATATTCTACCGATGATGATGACTTTGAAGAGATAGAAAGATACTCCATGATGATTCAGCATAGAGGCAATGAGGGAGGTAAGCAAACTTGAGCTTTACCCATTGTCATCTTGTAAAAAACATAAAATTATAAATTTTAACTCTCAAATTGAGCGCAATGCTGCCCGTCTTAATAATCATGAACATGATAATGACGGTTTTACTATGCCCTCCAAAAGCTTATTGCTAAGGTCAATTGTGCTAAAAATTATCAACATTTAGTTGAGACCAAAAATTCGTTTGGCAAACTAATTGTAGATGAACAGGAGGAAGGACTCTGATACCACCCTATAGTCAAGAAAATGCCACCCATTATGGTCAAGCCAACAGAAAATCTAAAAACTATGTTAACGTCAAATTGCCAAATTTTGCCAAATTTTTTGAAAGTAAAGCTACCATCGAAATTGTGGGTGAGATGGCCAAGATGCTTCCCTTCGATGTAAATCAGCACAGGAGTATAACCAGGATATCTAGCAGTAAACTCCATCGAATATTTTGTGATAACGCCTAAATGTCAACGTCCTTAAAGGTCGTTATCAAAGGCCTCACATTAAAACTCTTTGATAAAGAAATCAAGGATGAGGCTACTCTGTTGACAAGGTAACCCAGTTAAAAGATCTAAAACCAAGAGCCTCTAATTGGCAGATTACTCTTGCTAGGGAACAAAAAGCATACAATTTTTTTAAACTAGAACGATTGCTATACTTTACTGTAAAAGTTGAGAAATTTAACTTATGACCAATGACTTAATGTTTTAAATTTAATAATTTCCACCACAATGCTAATAACTGTGGGTTTAACCTATGTGTCTTAAATGTGGTAAATAACACTCCCATAAGGTGTGTCCAATTGAAGGGAAGCTTGAGGTGCCAAAATGCATTAATTGCAACGCTACAGAAACACTTCGCAGCTTGGAGGGGTTGCCCCAAATTTCCAAAGATAAATACTAACTCTAACAGGCAGGCTGCCTGTCCCAAAGTTATTCTCCTAGACAAAGTACCAATTCCAAACATCAGTTTTGCTTTCATGCTTAAAAACAACGTAAATGAAATTGCAGCTGTACCTCCCTCCTTCAACTTTTGTAAATCAAACCAACCAAGTTTTCCACCTGGCATTGAATCTCAACTTATTCCAAATGCTATTATATTAATGAAAAGAATTCATTTCCTTTTCACTGATATCAAAAATCTTCCAAATTTACAACAATCAAATTAATTTACTGAACAATAAAGCTGACAAGCTACAAATCTTTGCCAACTGTATGTGCTCCAAACCATCTACCAAATGCCACGTAGTGACTATATTGTTTAGTTTAGAATAGGGGAAGTCGAAACGTTTCTTCCGCCACCAGGTCGCGCCCTTCCAGTGCTCACGGTAACCGACCTTATACGATTCGCAGATTTCTCCGTCATTACCATTTCACTCTCTTAACAAAACTGCTCTTAAAATGTTTTTGTTATTTTTAACTTGCACTCCTTTTTTGAATTATATTAACCTTTTGAAAGTATTTTTATTTTTATTATTTAAGTTCTCTTTCAAACTACGTTCAGTTTCCGCCTGGCCACGATGACCAGAAAACGTCACGATTGGCCATGTCACGTGGTACAAACACAACACCATGCATTACTGGGTAACCCGCTGATTTTGAACTAACCCAGCCTTCTGGGTTAGTTCCTTACATACAAACAAACAAACATACAGATGAAACTAATAAAAGCGTATTAAAAATGTATTTTTTTCCTAGTTTCGGTTGTGTTTTTGCAATATTGTATACAACTGACTGATGGCGCCATCTATTGGCGAGCCAGTCAACTATAACATGAGGGAATTTATTTTGTATATTTTTACGTTTTCTTAATGTTAAGCTGTTATTTTTAATTTTCTTTTGCTATTTTGCTAATTTTAATCTAAATTCTTTTTTTTTTTTTATTTTATCTTAAAATTTTAATTTTAACTTTAATCTTTTTATTTTTTGGGCATCGACAACGGACTGCTAATTGTACCGATAGCTTAGTTTTTTCTTTTTTCGATCTCTTGCTTTAACTGTTTCTCAAGCAAGAGATGTTTTTCCTAAATTTTAATTGTTTTATTTTATTTATTACTACTCATTAATTTAATCAA